>VYZV01034460.1:65578-97744 GCA_013401275.1 Pandion haliaetus | reverse complement strand
CTCGCCACGCCCGGCCAAGAGCACCTCCGGACAGCGGCTGCCTCCGCCGAAAAGCGCGGGCTCCCTCGGCGGGACGGGAGCTGCCGAGGGAGCGGGCTGTGAAAGGCCGGCGGCCCTCACCGGGGGCGAGCTGCAGGGCAGCGCCGGACCACCTCAAGGGCTGTTAAAACGCAGCTGCCCGCAGTCCTTGGGAAGAGCCTCCACAAGTGGGACTCTTGTTTTCCAAGCTGTCACAGAGGCCTGGATTCGAAATGGGGCCGCTGCAAGGGACGCCCCTATCCCAGCCCTGCATGCGGGCAGCCTGCCCTGAGGAGCCTCGGGTAGCCCTGAGAGGGCTTTGGAGAGGCACGGGATGCTGAGGGGCTGCCCGCCAGCACAGCTCGCAGCAGTCGCCTCCCTGCTCTCCCCCTGCAGTTCTGCCCTGGGCCAGGCCCTGCCGGCACCCCTCCTCTCCCTCGTGCTGGCCTATGTTGGGTCTCCAGGCAGAGGGGCCCTGGCTGAGGTGTGCGTGGACTGGACTGATGCATCCTAACAGTCCCACTATCATTAATGGAGCTCATGATGAGTTTTATAACTTCTGCTGAAGGTTTGTTGAAATTACTCGTGCTTAATTCCCGGGCAAGTGCTGTCAACCCAGGAAAGCAAGCGGTGAACAGCACCCCCAGCTCAGCCGCACAGCCTGCTCCACCGCTGTGCCTCCCCTTCACAAACAGCAGTGGCAAAGCCTCTACNCCCGGGGCTATTCTATCCTGGTCTTACTGAAGGCACGTGAGAAAAGATGGGAGAAAAAGCTCCCTCGCTCCCTCTGCTCTAACACGTGGGACCGCAAGAAGTATGCAGCAAAGATTACGTTCAAGCCCTAAATGAATGCAATGGGCAAAGCTGCAAGCTGGAAAACAAAACCCAATGTTACAAGTCAAGGATCGTAAATGATCAGGATTTCCAAGCCATTTTGAAGCGTTTCATATTCACCCTAAATTGCATATACTGTATGTCACATTATCTAATAACATACGTTTCAAAATATTCCGTATGTCTCTTGGAATCATGCTTGCATTGCTCTGAAAACCACAGCTGCAGAATGTCACAGTATTTTTGAATTTACATTTTGCAACCTTAAGTAACAAACACTGTTTGCATTTAATTTCCTTATATCTTAAAATAATAAAAATGATTGTGGGTTTGTGAATTTGTACATTTCTACTTGATTAACCTGCCTGATTAGATCACTTTTCTAGGCAATGATATTAATTTGACACAACTTCATAAACTGAAAGGCCAGATCAGAAATCCTCAGTATTATATGCAAAACCTCGACAGTCAAAGCCATGTATTTTTCCACAGCTGCTACTTGTTTGAATTACCACCTATCACTCAAGCTAGCTATGGCACAATGGAGTTCTGAAAATGCTGTCCTGGTGTTTACAGACCACAGCATAAATAAACCATAAACAATATGTACTATGCATGCACCAAGCCAATTCTGTCATTTAAATAGCTTTAAAAAGTACTTTAGTCAAACTTAACAAGAATCAAGCAATGCACAAAGGTTTAAGGAGCAGCCATTTCTGAACTGTGTTAAGAAATGTTGTTACTGTTAGTCATAAGACAGACTAAAGTCTCCATGAATTAAAAAAACAACCCTAAAAATCCCCTAACAGCCCACTCTAAATCACCTTTGGGCTGAGACCAAGTAATTACAGCTTTAAAACAAAAGACCAATTTCTGAGCAAGTTGCAACAGTAAGTAAGAGTACGGAGGTAGTCAGGAAAGCTGGAAAACAGGCAAGTTAACTCCTGTGTCTCAAGTAACCTTCTGCATCTCCTATAAAAATCCGCTGCAGCCTGGGAAATGTACACAATAAAAAATGCATGTTTGGGATGCAGCACACAGGACAAAGGACCCCCCTCCAAAACCCTATGATTGTTCAGTAGCAGACAATCATACATATGAAACCCAACTTTCTTCAGCTCAGAAACACCATCTCTCCTCAGGAATGGTTATTTTACTATTATTTTTCAACTTCTCACCTCAAAATCGTTTCAGTCACAGAACTGCTCCAACTCAGACTCCAAAAATGTGCACTTTGGAAAAACACATTTTTCTATATACACAATTTGAACAAGCCAACTTCCTTTTTGTATTTTTGGAATCAAGCAGAACCCATTCTTGGAAAATATTAATCTGAAACTTTAAAAGCTTTGAGAAGTTTTTAAACAATTGGTTAAAATAGAAACTTCACCTGGAGAAAACAATCCTACTCTAATGCATTCAGCATCTATTCTGATGATGGTAGATCAGCACCTTGGCTGGCACACCCATGTGGGAGGGTAACAGACAGCTGATCAGTTCACAGGGAGGCAATGCAGCAACTAAATAATGTAAATAAATAATAAAGAAAGCCAACTTGAGCAAAATGATCATTCAGCCCAGAAAAGCTTATCTGGAAACAGAAAACTTCCACCAATTATTAGGACAGAGGCGATATATCCTGCGAGAGTTAAACTTGAGCCTTGCTATTTTCTTTCATTTGCTTTCTGAAAAATTCTCCTTTGGGTAAGAATCTCCCTTGCTTGACCTCAGCCCAGAGGTTTTTAAATTTACTATTTGAAAATCTAATAAAGTAATTTCAGCCATTTTTTTGAGTTATCTAAAAGTGAAATAATTTTCCTGACTCAAAACATGCAGATGTTTTGCTGCTCATGTTGCTTAAATACGACCCAACCGTACAAACAGAACTTTCTAGCTGACTAACTCCTGAAGGCAATCCAAACCTTTTAATGACTTGAAAAACACCACACAGCAAAACAAAAAGCACTGTAAGCAAAACATTTTAAGGCCTGGGTTGCGTGTAGGCGAAGCAGTAACGTTTGTCAGCGCCGATTGCTGGGACAGAGCCTTCCATCGCCATCAGGAATCTGCAGCGTTTCTGCTCCAGCTGAACTCCAGCAGCTCTGCAGGAGGAAGGAGCCATGATCCTGCAGGGCTGCACAACAGCTGACAAAGGAGCCTTTCAGCTCAACAACATAACTTTTTTTGTTGGGTTTCTTTTTTATTTTATTTGTGTGTTTCAGGGAGGAGAAGGGGAAGGAACGCAAACTTTTTGTTTCTTCCCTGATCAAACATAGTGAGTAAATTTCTTACCTATGTTTCTGATTCTCTGCAGAACCCTTTACGTGGGGTTTTCTATGCCTGCATCTCGGCTTTCAGAGCAAAACAGAAAGGGAGCTTGCCCCTACAAGGCAGCACACCTTGAACAAGAGCTGCCTCAACCCTTTGCACTTGCAAAATGCCAGGAGATCAATTGCTCCCTGAAATTCTCCAGCCAATGCTGAGCACCCCAGGGAAGGCTCAAGAAACGAAGAAAATGCCCTGTTTCCAATAAGAAACCACCCGTTCCTGAAGGCAGACAAGAAAAAAATCTGCCTAAAGAATACAGGTCACCTCCAACACAGCTTCTCTGCCATGGAGATCCAGAGAGGGGGCAGGTGCAGTTACAAAAAAAAAAAAAAAAATCTAGGCAATTTCTCCCCAAAATGATCATTACAAAGAAAAATGTGATGTCGCCAGTGCAAGAATCTTAATGTGGAACTGAATAGCTCAAAGGATGAGAAGAAATTTAAGTTTTGCACAGGGCAAAACAAGCAGCTGACAACTAAGGACTGCAAGAGCAGAGAGGACAACAGATCTCCCACCCATGCTGGCCATGAGCCGTAAGCCCCAGGGTCCCCCGCTACAGCCCCAAACTGGACACCGAGATGTAAAAAAACAGCTTAGAAATAACCTAGTTCAAAGCAAGGACAACTTGAAACCTCCAAACTCCCAGCCCAGGGACAGAAGTTGTGTCACTGAACGGTGATGGTGGGGCTGGGTAGACAGATGGTTTTTTCAGTTGTTCTGCCCCAAAGGTCCAAACCAGATCCAACACAGTTACTATCTGCTCTCCCATGGGCTGAACCTTTTGCATCACCACGTCTGTCCATCTGCAGGACCAACCCACACCTTGGGCAATGACCATTAGTGACACAGGAACCACACGAGAAAGCAAAAAGCAGAGGGCTATTCAAGGGGAAGGGGTGTATCCTTCAGCAAATCACAAAAAGCAGGTATTTCTGTTTGAATGCCCCAAAAGCCCTGGAACAAAGTACCTCAAGAGAAGAAAAAGGGGCCTCAGTTTGCTCTTGTTACTGTGATGCTAAGCTGGTGAGTTTACCTAGGATCAGTCAAATGTTCAGGGAAAGGCAGATGTTACGTGACTGATAGGTGGCCCAGACCTTGGGGAAACCACAGCTGAAGCTCAGAAAATGCATCTGGCAAAGAGGGAATGCCAGGTCCTGCCACTGCAATACAGCTCCTTCCTTTCCCAGCCAAAAAGAAATGACTGAAAGATTCAGGATCTGAGTTTCTGGCAGCTGATAATTGCACGTAATAGGCCAAGGGAGCTCAATTTTCAGTGCTTCGAGGACAAGCAGACCTAGGAGAGCTGGCTTGCCAGTGCCTTGGGGTTTCGTCTGAGACACGTGCTGAAGACAGGCAAGGAGAACATGCCAAGTGCAGAATCACATCCTCAGTGTACGTGTAATCACCAAGTTATCTCACGTTTGTTATGATGGTGCAGTACCAGCCACTTCTTCTATACGAAACCTTAGATATGCGTGGCAATAAAAGGATCTTTCACAAAAATTTCTTTCAGTCCTGCAGTCTTATGCTATTTCAGCACTGTTACTAGTACAGTTCCGTGTACAGTTCTCACTGGATAATATCACACAGGGTTTTCCTCCATATAATCCTTTTGTCTTTTTTCCTAACTATACATTACGTGCATATTCAATGGCACGTTATTTCTCTGCAGACAGGTACACTTCCTGACTACTTTAACTGCTAGCTCGGGTTCTGTTTCTGGGAGAATCACATTTACAGAGCTGCACTGAGTTTTCAGTTTGATTTCTTGCTAAAGAGTGTACATGAATAAGTATCTAATTTTGATTTTTATTGTCTTAAGGCAATTCAAATGCACTTTAAATGTTACTACTACATGCATCAATTTACAGCAACATGAAACAACATTTTCTAAGTTTCACATATATAAATTGTGCTTCTCCACCACTGATGTGAAAATTACTAATAAATTTCCACATTCAAAATTTTGAAAATTTCCATCTTCTGTAACTACACATTGAAAAGGCTTTGGAAGCAAAAGATGAAGTCATGCTTCCACTGAGGTCATGACAAAACTATGAATATCAATCGTACATGTGTATGTTGATGAATCCAGAACATTTAATATATAGCTTGATTTCATGATCAAAATATAAATAAATGTATAAATAAAAATCAATTGGATCATACACTAGGAGGTGACCTCATACTAATATAGCTCCTAAAATTCCAGCTGAATTAAGGATCCCACAGCACTTGGGGAAGAGAAGTAAAATAAAAGCAACCCTTGTCCCAAATCTAAATACTGCAATTATTATTGCAATGCTGTAACGCAACAGTAAAGCATTCTGCATGTCAGCAAATAACTGCTGCTCACTTATTTTAGGGATTTTTTTTCATAAACTGCGAAGTGAAGCTACTGTGTAGTTACATGTAAAGGACTTTAAGGAATTTTGTTCGTATTTAGAAAAGAATAGCAGCATCTAAAAACAATTCTTAATGTATCTAAGGATACAGAAGAAGCTCTGTGATGTTAAGAAATATACAAGAAATAGGCTACCGTGCAATTAAAGGATGTATGATGAGACTGCAAAAAACTCTGAGAAGTTAAGGATGCATGTTCACTTTTCAGCTGTGCATTTGCTGACTTCTGAGAGTTTACACATGTAAAATTTAATACTGCATTAGCCTTCATTATTCCTGGATTTTCAAACTTTTCACTGGGAGTTTCCTTTATGCTCCTTTAGACATTCCAATCAATTGTTCTACTGAAGATCACATGCGCGGATACCGCTAGTTACAACTGAGGAGCTAAAGCAAATGCTCCTCCAAGTCTGACACACAGACTTCAGTGCTCAACTCGGGTCGAAGAAAATAAAACCACTGAAAGGCTCATGAGCTAATTTCAAGTCCCTGTTGTTCTGTTATTTCAAGTATGTATTTCTCCAAATTATACAAACTATGCTAATTGTACAAAACACCAAGCAAAACTTTCACATTTCTGCAATTAAGCAACATTGAATTGGCCAGTCTTACAGAAAATTCAAATAAAGTCACCCCTGACTAAGCATGAGGTATTTCATACAAACAATACATTTGAAAAGTGACCTCTGCTGACAGCAGGGGTACGGGGGGGGGTGAGTTCAAGTATCGTTTTGATTTTAACATAAAAATACAGCAGTCTAGCGATACCGGTATCTGACTTTATATCCTCCCATCCTGACTTAACAGGGATGGACTAAAATACCGAGCTGGGCAGAAGCGCAGAGCACCTTGGGGAGATGCCTACTCCTGCGGTGGTAACTTCACTGCTGGCATCTGGTATCTGCCAGGAGAAACTTTGATTTGCAGTTCTCCTGACATACAGCAATGCCCCCCAAGAGCCCTGTGCAGTAAATACTGTACTGAATGCAAAAGCTGCTCCCGACCTCAGAAGAAATACTGCTGCAGTAGAGTCACAAAGCTTACACAGCCCCAAAGTTTATCCTATGAATGGACCACCCAAAAGAAACATTATTTATGAACAGAGAAGCAGCAGAGCAATCTTCAAGACCTTCCTGAAGCTGAATGTTACCCCAGGATTCCCAAAGATTTGAGGAGTGAGATACCTCTGTGTGCTCGCACATGTGTCTGGAAGCAGTTGTAATACTTGTATTTCTTCCCACATATTCCACACTCGTAAGACCCTGAAAAACAAGACAGAAAAGCGTACATCACCATATTAGATCAGGAAAAACAGCCTCACGATATACTTAGCCATAAACTGGGGACAAAAGAATGCAGTTTGCAGCAAAGTAATTTTTGGAAGGTTCATGGAGATAAATGCAGGAAGACACTATCCCAGACTCAATTCTTTTTTCAGCTTTATTTAAGATTCCTTAGAATATTACCCTGAACTTACATTTTCAGTGTATCTTTTTAATTTTGCTAACATGAAAGGGGCACTCTCAAAATAGCCTGACTTACAATTTTATAATAATGACTAAAATTTCCTATGGACAGAAATAACCTTGAATTACTTTTCAGTAAGTTCCTAGTATATGGGAAAAAAAGCTTTTCAACCTAAAAAAGAAGGCAATATGTTATCTTGAGGCAAGGACTTTTCAAAATTTCTCAAGAAATGCACAATGTACAAATTTCTTAAGAAACCCACAGAGATTTGCTAAATAATCCACCCAGAGGAAACCAAATAGATACAAATAGAACTTTTGACCTTTTTAAGGAAAAGCACATGACCACAGTAGTCTCTCTTCTCAATTTGTGTCTCTAATTCCAGAAAACAACACATCTGCAAACAGTCATTTGAAATGAAACCAAAGAAACAGAGCTGGGAGAATCATTCGTAATGATGAAATTACACAACAAATTTAGCCTCTTCTGTTTATTGGACAGGCAGACAGAAATTTCCTTAGATTTATTTAAGTTGATTCAACCTTTTTTTCCCCCACTCCAACTTGGTGAACTGGCTATAAATTCACCTTTTATGCCCTCACTTGCAAAATGTATTGCATTTCTTAGCTGTCCATCAGCAGCCAAGTAACTGTGATCCTACCTGTGCTCTTTGGTAGGGCAAGAGCAGCACTTATTGGAAGAGAAAGTGGGAGAAAGAAGGGCTTAATATTATTTTGTGTGAACGTAGCATTTCATTTCCATGGACGCTTCCTCAGGCAAGCTTGAAACAATCTCTTCCTGACCATACAAAACAGTAAAACTCAGGGATGAGCCACAAACAAGAACAAATATTCACACACACATTCAAATAAATATTCCCAAACATCATTTTACAATACTTACCCAACACTACTCAAAGTGAGCTCTTCCCAAGAACAAAACCAACCACATTTTTTGAACATGCTATACTCATGTTCTTTTTTTCCCTTCCCATGCCCTACTGCTTATAGCTTGGGAAGAAAACAACCTTCCTTCCAGTTCGTAACAGCTGAATTCCCTGTCCGTCATTGTTAGCATCACTTGGGACTGTGAGCTTGGGAGGCTATTTTGTCATTGATGCTGAAAGAGGTAATTTGCTACAGTCCAACACACAAGAGTACGCATCTGAAAAAATACTCTAAAATGCCAATATTATTATAGTTGGTTGACTATCTGCTCCATAGCCTTTTAATTATCATAGCTAGTTGTATTTTATAGATAGATATACATATATGGGACAGTCATCACCTGTGGTCACTCCACACAGGCTTTTCTAAGTGAAATCCTGGGTATCATCAAGTTGGCAGCATCTGTCAGTCCTCATTTTCCGCACTCAAGGACTTACTATATTCATCGCCAACCTCCAAAATTCTTTCCTGAAAACCATTCCAGCTGGAGCCCCAAAGCAGCACCGCCAGAAGACAAGCAAACTCACCATTACTTGGGCCCTACCAACCAGTAACCTGCGCAAAAGTTAAGGCTCAGCTGTACCAACAGCAAATGCGACTGACACCCACCCATACCCCAAAACAGTGCTGCGTGCACACAGAGCACTGGGAAAACAGAAAAAAAAACAGTGAAGGACTCTAGGTTGAATTTTTTTTCCCATTTGTCTTATATTTCCCCCTTCCTCTGGAGATGGTCGATGGCACAAATGCATTTGGTTGTGCAGAAGTTCTTCAAGAAGAGTGTAACCTGTACAAATAATTGTGTAGTGCCTTCTCTCTCCAACACAAAACCAAACCGGTGCTGCAGCCCTCATGCCAGGGGCTGTGCCTGGAAAGCATGGGCAGGATCCAAAGGCAGGAGAGGGACTGGTGCCTCCCACAGCCAGTGCTTTTGTGCAGATGTCCTGAAGCACCCAGGTCTCAAGTGCAACCTGGGAAGGCTGGAGTAATCTTCTTCAAGGGGGGTACCTCTACCCACCTCCTGTGTGCAGACAGCAGAGCACTGCCCCAGGAGGACAGTGAGTTTCTGGAGGGTGTAAGGGAGGTGCATTACAGATCTGAAGTCCTGCAGGCACTGAGAGACAACTCAACACCCACAACTGTGTACTAAGCACACCACAATTTGGGTGGCAAAGGCACAGATCCTCATATTAGAAAAAGGAGGGATGACTTACCACAATAAATGTATTATTAGAGTGGAGGAAAGGTGAAGTTGAAAAAGAAAATACATTGCTATGTGTTAAGGTCTTACAAAGAACATGCCTGTGTTGCCCTGGGACACTGCCACCATGGTCACGGTTTATCTTGGACTTTGTCCACATCAGGATGTGTCATGCAGGCTAAAGCTGTTTGTAGTAGGAGGGGAGATGGGGAAGGTTTTTGGTTAGTTGGTGCATTCAGTTTTGCCAGCCTTTTACTGAGCCTTGCAGCTGGAATTTGGGCAACACACCCATTGCATCCAGAGCTTTCCCTTGCTCCCTGATCCCTGGTTAGACTTTCACACCCTTCCATCACATACCGGACGTGTATCTCAATGCATGGTCAAAAATCCAGGTCCCTGAATATCGATTTCGTGTATATCCAACGGGAGAGCCACGTTCCACTGCTTTTCCATCTAAATTGTGCAAAAAGAAATCAGAAAAAAGCCCTTAAAGTGGATGCATTTCCAAAGAATAATGATGGCTGAAGCCTATTAAAAATTTCCAAGACCTGTCTGTCCCTGTTGCTTGTTAACATGGTGTCAGGGGTCACACAGAGTTTCTTAAGGCTTCTGCAGCACTATTTTATTTGGTGTAACTAGAGACTCCAAAGTGCTCTTGAATTGTGTATGCTGAGCAGCTGAGCAACTGAGACATCAGCATCATGGCATGAATCAAGCATGTACATATAAGATTGATTAGCCTCAAAGCAGAAGGATTCACTCTTCACTTTGTCTCAGAAACATTTCTGATTTAATGCACTACTTGAAAAATCCTCTCCAAAATGTTTCTTGTAAAGCATGGACCAGATTGAGAGCTTACATAGTCTTGTGTAAAACTTCTCCCGATCAACTTGCAGATAAACTCAGTCCTCCAAAACACAAATACTGACCTGGTGGTATTCCCAACATTAGAAGATGATCCACATCAGCCAAACAGTCTCTCCCCCTTTCTCCTGATCTACAACCCAAGTGCCATTTTCTTTTCCTCTCATTTCTAGATAGCTTCATGGTGGACTTCTCTGCCTTTCTGCCCTGACACCCCTGCCCTGAGAAATGTTCGTGCATTGAAGCTCTTCAAATGACCCTGGCCCAAGGCCAGCACATGAAGCTAGCAAGAAAAAAAGACGAAAAGAACAGGAAATACCACATCTCTGAGCTGTGCAGGTCAAGAAACGCACCACCTACGAGGCAGGGAGACCTGGCAGTACCACGGCGGGGTACAGGTTGGTGGATGGGGAGGAGCGCAGGATCCACAGCAGCAGTATCAGTCTGCTGCTGAGCAGACAGAGGGATACAGCCAACCTCTCTGTTGGCTTTCTTTGCTTAGGATGCCTGAAGAGGGACCCCACCAGGCTTACAAGACTTCTGTGGAAAAGCAGATGAAAGGGAAATGGTCCAAACCCGCAAACATCAGCACCGGCTCTTCGGCTGGGGGACTGCAGCCACTGCCACCACCCATCCTGCTTCGCTGCATCCGCTTTCATCCATCACGGGGTTTGGGCTGCTCCAAAGGGATGGAAACAGAGTCTGGAGTAGTGCAAAGTGCAGGGAGAGACATGTGAACGTGTAACCAAATAGGAGGCAGCATACACAAGGCCTAATTTGATGAAAACTCTACAAGCGAATAGCAGCAACTGAGCTGGGAATCCCTGTTACAAATTGTTCCAAGTAACAACTAACAATATAAATATAGCATACCACTGCAGGAGATGTGTGACTCAGTAAAGAGACATAAATCTTCTAATGCAGATTTCAGCCAGCTCCCAAAGCTGAGCCCTGCAAAAAAGCTGGCTGTCACTTGGAGCCACGTGTGTCCTGAAGCCTTCAGCACTGTGGTACTGACTCAGACAATACATGCCCCATTTAACTGACCGTCCCCAGCACACCATGAAAGGAGACAGTCTGGGGGTCAGCATTTCCACACAAAGAAGCAGGATTTGATTACTTCTGATTCACCACTTCATCCTGCATCATGAATTACTATAGAAAAGTAACTGGTTTTGACACCTCCAATCTCAGCTTCCCTGATGAAGGTGAGTAACATCCTACCAAAGCCTTGCCTTTCTGCAGAGCTGAAGTGATTTAGATACAGGGGTATGAGCTCACATCACGAGAAAGGCTTCAGGGAGAAAAACTCCTGGAAGTGCTGGTGAGCAGCAGCAGAGAGCACAAAGCCTTTGCTCCGGAGGTAGGAGGCACCGACGTCTTCAGCTGTTCGCAGTCTTGGGCTGTTCCAGAGCCACAGCTGAAATTGCCAGCGAAGCAGCAAGCATGGGACGTTTCTCATGTGAGTTAGAGAGATGTCTGCAGCAATGGAAATAGTGCCTGTCTGTGGTTTCTGCGGGGGGACAGAGGGGACCAGAAGAATTGACTGGGAGCCAGTTCAAGAAACCACAAGGAACTGATATCTGGGCACCACGGTCGGTCCACACAGAGCACAGTATTTGGTGGCCAAACAGAAAAGTTATTCAGAGCCACCTCCCCAACAAACAAGAGTTATGTGAATGGCGGATGAATAGGGGCACTTACAGGGCTCTTTTCACAAAGGAATCAGCCGCCAACTGCCAATTGCCTGAGGACCAAGTTGCCTTTAAAGAAACCCAGCACGAGGCTATAAGATAACAAATATGATGCACATTTCATTTGAAAAGGCCCTTCCAGATAGAAGTTCTCCAGTTTACTTTCTACAGCTTTCAACCATAACTTGTTAACTAGTAAATGACTCTCTGTCTCTCTCCCCATGGGGCCTACATGTTGAATAGTGTCCCCCCTCACCCCAGCCTGTCCCCAGTGCTCTCCACACGTACAACATGATGGTGTACATCCAAGTTAGCAAACAGCAAAAACCTGTTCCCCACTGTGCACAACAATATAGTCAATTCAGGGGACATCATCTGCAGAACAGCTGCTGCTGCCCAGCCAGAAGCCATGGGGAGAAGAGGGTCCTACATGGCAGACACCCAATCTGAAGATGCTTTCATCAAGGGATGGTGACCACAGCTGAAGGAGAAGCTCCTAATGCCTCCCATCAGCAGCAGTCTCTCCACCCATCCCTCCTGGGGTGTCAGGGTCACCTCTGCATTTCAGGGTTGCCCATGCAGTGATCAACCTCTCCAGAGCTGTGGGGACACAGAAGGTCTGAATATACACAGAGTATGTCCTCCAAATTGTACAGTCTTTAAGTTGGAACCAGTTATGGACTTCTTACGCTTTCCCTAGATGTTCTGACCCTGCATAAACAGCAGTAACCTCCCACCCTGCTGTTCTTGGTGGCAGTCCTACTGGGGAAGGGAGGACAGGCAGGACAACGACGCTCCCAATACAGTTGCCAGCTGATGACAGCTTCCAGGGTTTCTTCCCAACAGCGTGGACAATGGTCAAGCAAAAACCAGGAGAAAATCTAACATCATTACCTCTTTTCTCTCCCCCTGCAAGACAAACCATCCCCAACAGCAACACTGGGCAGCTCAAATTAGCTTTCTCCTGAGTCCCTCAAAGGAAACATGATCCATCTGGTCTTTCTTCTTTTTATCAGCAACTTCCTTTGGCTCTCAGAGTCACTGCTGGGACTGGCTCCTTGTCAGAGCCAACAAAGGAGTCCCTTTAGCAAGAGTGGTGCCTCTCCAGGATCAAAGAGAAAGCCCTTTCCCTGCAGCAGGAGGAGAGGACAATCTGATGTTCACAGAAAAAAAGAAAAAGCTTCTTCTCATCACAGCTTGAGGTGGGGTAGGGATAGGAAGTACTGTTTTGGAAGTGGCACACCACAGCCAGCCAAAAGTCAAAATTATTCCCACAATGTTACTAGCAATCAGAAAAACAAACAGCAACCTGTAAAACCTGTTTTTGAGCTAAATCTAATTATTTACAGAAAGCAGCAACTTTCCTGAAAACACTTCAACTGTTTCTCAGGCTTTTCTCCCGACTGCCTCCTCATCTATGCCCAACATACCTACCACCAGCCCTGGGTTCACCATGAATTTTGCATGTGACTGCTAGGCAAATCATTTAACATGTCAAAAGAAGATAATAAGCTTTTTCTTAGAGTTACCCTGATTTTGAATGAGTCTTTAGGGGTGACCAGATGCAAATAGATAGCAGAAGTTAAAGAAGGTAAATAATCCTAAACCAGGACCCTGAGACTGATGTGCACCTTGGCTCTGGTCCCTACAGCAGAGCCAAGCTTCCAGGAACAGCTCTCCAGAGCTTTGTTCCTCTCCCCACACCACGGACTCAGGGAACTGACTGATGGGGTGCGTTATCTCATAGCTTACCGAGTGTCTGCTGGTTGCGGACCCCACCTATGACCACGCAGATCTCTGCGGGCACATCTCCTGGCCCATCTTTTATGTTCTTCTTGGAATCTTTGGTGTCATCCTGCCAGATCACCTCTTCGATATAGTCATCTGGTACCTCTGTTTTCACTTTCACCTCAGTCATCATTCCAGCCTCTTCACTGGGTGAGGACTGAGATGTCACCGAACCAGAGCCCTCCGCTTTCGGGCTGCGTGGGCTCCTCTTCAAACACTCCCTGAATGGGGGAAAAGAGGAGAAAACATGAATCCTCATTGTCAAGCGCTCACTTTGTCATCACTAGGACCTAATTAAAGGTACTTTTGTTTAATGCAGTTTATTTAAAATAAGTATGGGTAGGTATGTGTGTCTGTCATATATGGTAAATAATTAAAATTTAACCAGACAAAAGTAATAAAACCATTTGCCAGTAATGAAAATAACCTTAATCATCCCAAACAACAGTAGCAGTCATAAACAGACTGGACCACTAAACAAGCGCACAGAATTTCACCTGGTTCCTAGCAGGCCAGGAGCACAATTTCAGCAGTCCTGACGTCAAGTGTTATGCCAAAACTAGCCCATACATGCAGAGGAAACACCATATCGTCCTGATGTTTTTAATTTGGAGCCATTTCTGCCCCTGTGCACTTCTCCATGGGTTCACCTACTGTCACATCCTCTCTTTTAACCCTTCAAAGCATCCTACCTCTCATCCTATAGTATTTGTATGGCCTTATTTAACACATATGGTGATGATCACAGGGGATCATATGTAGTATAATGATATTTAGGGTGACTTACATTATGGACAGATGCAAGTATCAAAGATGACAGAGAAAGCATGATGGATGGGGAAAGGCAGAGGTCAGAAAGGAGAGGTCCAGTTTATTAGAAACAGATGAAGGAAAGAATATGTGTTTTCATCTTGGAAAGAGAAAGCTGGAAATTCATGGGAGAAAACAATCTAAATAAATAAATATTCAAAACCCCGTAAGAAAAGGAAGGAAACTGGACCCCCCTAAAGCTGTAAAACAACATCAACAAATGATATGATGGCAAAAGGCAGAAGGATTTTGAGCATGACAGATGAGGACCAGGTAATAATCCAGAGTGTAGAGCCTTTTCCAAATGCACCATCCCACCATTCATTATGGGCTCCCTGTTTTTAAGACCGGTTATTAATAAATTCTAACACACAATGAAAAGATAAAATAATTGCTGGTTCAGTCTGTGCACAAATCAGAAGAACTAAATATATAACAATAGCTTAGACTACCCAGAAACAGAGATTTTAAAGACTGTGACATATTTAGAGTCATGTAAACACTGGGAACAGATGAAGGTGTTTGAAAACGTTTTAAGCAGAAGTAATAGACATAATTAAGTGAAAAATAGGCTGAACTTATGGATGAGAGTTATGAGACCATGCAATAACAAAAGAGAAGGAAATCCCATTGCTTGGAACATCATAGAAAGTCAGAACAAAGTATGAATTAAAATGTTGGAAAACTAACACCTGCAATAGTTTCTGATACTGGTTATGGGGCTGGTAGAGAAATCAAAATGATGCAACTGAAGGCGAAAGAGCCCAGCAGGTAATCCTAGGAGGATGGAGATGAGAGGAGCAGATGAACAAAGAGAACAATCTGCAATAATTATTGCACAACCTCCTACACGGACACGTAGTTGCTATTTCAAAATGGGTCAGTCACATCATATCACCAGATATTTTATTATTCATCCCTTCATTCTCATTATGGAATGAAATGTACAATTAATAGCCCCTAAACANTTACAAATGAGAAAGATGAATTAAGACAGAGAAAATGTGGTTGAAAACCAGACCATCTTTATGGTAATATTACTGGATGTCCAAAAGGTCCATCAATCTCACCCAAAGGCAGCATGGCTGAGCACCCACTCTAAGGCCCAGCAAAAGAGAGCAGCCAGGAGCACAAGTACAAAACACTCAGCAAGCAGCAAAGGGTGGGACTAATTGCAAATCAATCAAACTGAGAAGGTGTGAAATGCAGAACACTGATAAAGGCAGCAAAACCCACAGGTGAAGGGAAAAAACATCCCTCCTTCAGTGACGATGGTGGAGGAAGATCAAAATCAATCCAGTACAATTCCCACTGGAAGGCAGAAAGGTGAAAGCAGTCAGTGAAAGCCAGCTTTGCACCTAAAGCGAAGGCAAAATGCCTCAGTTATAGATGGTACAGCAACCTGTACTTGCCAGTCCTGGACAAAACAACCTAAAAATCAATGCAGGAGCCAAGTGATGTGAAATTAAAAGCTAATACAACTAGCAGTTAGGCTAAGGATACAGCTTTCTGGGGAGATTATACATTGGGTAAGCATATAAAAGACCTTCGATGGCACCCGGCTTTGCATCACATCACATTCAGATATAAAACACATCAGCACCACACAGCATGGAGCGAGCAATGGGCCATGTGCTGCAAGGCAAAATGCTGTCCTCAGTGTGTACTGCTCCTAAGTAGACGTATTTCCACAGGACTTCTGAAATGTCTGATGAGCAACAGATTTATTAATGCTGTGGAATTAAAATTTAACATCACTGCTGCTAAAAGTTATGGGTTACCCATGGAGGGGTGGAGAGCAGTGACTGTGAAAGCAACACAAACACCAGTGGATCCACCACTCGGTAAGCTGGCTCTGCCCAAGATGAGCAGTTGTAGCATAGTGAAGCGTGTCCAGGAATGCGGGTGTACCCATTAAACAGCACCCACGGTGCTCAGCTGTGATGCCAGCAGGCAAGTCATGCTGCAGCCACACAGAGACACTCTCTGACCTAAAGGACTAATGCAATTTTTGCATACATGCACCTGAGATTGAACAAGGATCTAATTTTCTCCCTGTACGAAGCCATAGTGAAGCCAGACCCAGCGTGCTGCAGATGGACTGAGCACCCTCATTTTTAAAAGGGGAATAGAAAAGCTGGAGACAGTTCAAAAAAGAGGCACTCAAATGGTTCGAGACTGGGAAAAGATAATTTATGACTTTGCGAGACCAAACAACTTCAGCCCATTTCTCATGCCAAAAGGAAGACTGAGATTATTTGATTGCAGCGTATTATCATCTTCATGGGGAGAAAATACTGTCTTTCCTCAATTTGGCAAGGAAGAGTAGAGTACGAGCTCATCGCTGGAAGCTGGAACCAGTTGAAATGAGGCATAAAATACTAGCATGGATGGTGGTCCACTGCAACAACCATTTTCCAAAGGATGTGCTCAGGGAGAACAAATCTTTCCAAGTTTTCAAACCCAGAGTATTTGTATCTGGCTGGCCCTGGGTTACTGGGCTCAGTACAGATGTGCACTGGCCAGACTTGGTGGCCTGAAGCTGTAGGAATATCTGAATTATTAGACCAGACCAATGGACCCTCAAAAACTTTGCTCTTTACATTCATTGACTTTCTGGATCCATCTCTGCCAAGAAAGCAACTTCCCAGCTGGGCTGTCTGCTCGTAGGTGGGACCTATACCTGCAAGTATTAATTGAAAGCAATACTATTCCTCTGACATTGCCCCGTATGTTACAAGCCTGAGCAGGTACTTGGTGTACAGAAGGACACCAGCCCCAAATATTTTAGCAACCGTCTTCTGCATTATTTCATAGCACAGGAGCCCTGAGAGAAGCCTGCTGATCCTCTCAAAAACAAAATAAGCAAAACCATAAAAACCATAGCACTACTGGATTTCTACAACAATCTTACAACAATTTTACAACAAACAGAGACCTTCTCTGGCTTCGGACACTTTCTAGGAGAGATGAAGACAGCAGGCAGCAGATGCACCCAGGTTACAGAATGGATACAGATGTACCCACTGCATGTGTCAGGGAGGTGAACCCACAGCCCCATGATGCTCCCTGTCGAGCACCCCGCCATCGCATGCAAGGCCAGGCACTGGCCAGTGACCCAGCAGAGAGGTCTGCACAGACCCATGTCCTGCTCAGATCCCAGGGAAAGAGCTCTAAGGTGGTGAAAACGGAATAAATTATAAGCATTAAGATTTTTTCAGATTATATAAATCTATAAAAATACAAATACATATACATATAAAATGTGTGTGTTTGTATATGCGCACACACACATATATATTTATGCACGTATACGTATAAGGGCTGATACTTGCGCCTCTGGCAGCATCCCTTCATTGCACCCAGCTCCCACCCCTTTCTGCCATGGCAGCCCCAAGACACACATTCTCTGCTGACACCCTGAGGTGCCAGCATTTTATTGCATAAGCCAGGTCCTGTTTCACAGCACCAAGGGCCCCAGTGTCCGGACTGTGCAAGCCAAAATGCAGGAAACACCATGCAAGCTTTGCTGTTGACCTGCACCGAGATGGAATCAGTCCCACACCACCTGAGAGCAGTTTTAGCTACCTTTTTCATGGCCATTGCTGTTTCACTTAAGAAAGATGAGCTGTGTTCTCACATTGCTCTTATTATTTCATATCTCACAGAGATTTTCTAGCCTCTTGCTGATGTCAAGCTTTAGCCACACTTCAGCTGCAGACTCTTTCCAGCTCAATGTCCAGAGGAATATTATGGTGTTGCAGAATACCTTAAAATAAATGTAATCAAACAGCAACATAGTCCCAGCCCTCCTTCCTTCTCCTCTGGATATGCTACGCAGGTGACAGAGGAGCCAGAAGACTCTGACTGCTTCATATGATGCATGAGAGGGCGCATCACCAGCTGCTGATAACAGTAGGTGAAGGCGAGGGACCCCTCCTGCCTTCCCTGTACATGGAGAACGTCTTCCTCACCTCCATCCTTACAGCTTTCAAAGGACTGATGGACAGACTATGCAGGAGAACTTGTCTGAAGACTACAAAATGAGATTCTGACAGGCGATGGGATGGACTCTTACCGGCCTCTTGCTAGCAGTGACAGAGAGAGAGGTCCCCAACAGCACAGCATCGCAGCGATCACCACTCGCATGGCAACTGTCCAGTGACAGTTCAATCTCTCATTCTACTTTGACACTGCAACCAAAAAGCTCCTCAAGCAGGAAGATAGGTCCCTTTCCAGGGCAGGAGGTGCAGGGCTGACAGAGAGCTGCTGCTACTGATGGCAGTACCCCTAACAGAGCAGCACTGAAACCCCCGGGAGCAGGTCTGAGCTCTCAGAAAGTTCACTCGGTGTCTCTGCTGGGGGCTATACAGCTTTGGAGAGACGGCGGCAGCAGCAATGACGGACGACAGTGCTCCTAGCAAGAACTAGCATCACGTTGCCCTGGTTCCACACTAAATCCAATTAGTGCTCCTGTGGCTAGAGCAAAACTGGGATCAGTCCAGGCTTCTGAGGTCTGAAGCTCAGTTACCCAATTTGCTGAAGTGATGCTGTGCTGACCTGGGTATAATTGTCTCCAGGGCAGGGCAGCAGGGAGCTGGGCTGAAGGAATGATCCTCATGGGACATCAAGAGTTTGAAGCCTCCTGGTTTGGCTGGGAAAACAGTACCAACATAACGGAGCAAAACGTGAAAGAAAAAGGAACTTACTGACACTGGCAAAGATCAGACGGAATGGAGAGGAGTACATGCACAGCCACAGCAAAACCAGGTTTCACTTAGAAAACAGCATTCACCAGAGTCTCCATCAAGCATGGCATTGAGCCAGGAGGCAACACATGTGGTGACCCCAGAGAGGTGACCCAGTAATGCATCATTTCTTTACCAGCCCTTTGGTGCTTGGATGTTGCATCCCTCGCAAGGCTGTGATACTGCACTTGCTCGGTGTTGTGCCAAATTTTGCCTCCCCTGCTTCCGAGCAGCACAAAGAGCCTCCAATTAAAGATGAGGATAAAGCAGCAGCAGATACACAACATAATTCTTCTCCAGAAATTCCCTGAGAGCCATGGTGACAGGGAACCTGCTGCCTGGTGGAGGGAAGAAATCAGGCCCCAGCACCACCGTGTCCAGACCTGGTTCTGCCATTCTTCTCCCACTTGCAGCATGGTCAGAGGTGATGCACAAGTGCCAGAAAGTTGTCAAAAAGGGGATGAGTAAGAACAAGAATGAATTTTCAGTTCTGCAGATCCCAAGGCTGGAAGCAAGTCTTACTGGTTTTGGGTGGGGGCACACACAGAGAGAAGAGGACTATGCAGCTTCTGGGACATCAGCTAAGTCAAGTATTGGTACTTGGTCCTGGAAGCAGAAGTACTCCCCAACAAGAATCATGAGGTGTCCACATCTCGGAGCGCTGTGATCGCGAGACACAGAGCTCATACTGTGCTAACAACAGAGAGCAGCCTCATCCTCTGAATTCCTGCGGGGCACTGCTGGGTAACACACTGGTACCAGTGATGTGGTCAGAGCCTCCACTTGGTGGAGACAGCAGCCCACATGAACCAAGGGAGAACCTACCACGAGTTAGATCCCACTCCTAGGGACCTGCAGCCATCCCTCTCATGATGGCTCTGAACGCAGTCCCCAGCCTCATGCCATCACTTTTCTGGGTGAAACAATGCAATTTTATAGTGTTCAAGTGTGGCCTTCCAGGGACCAGCTGCAGTTCCCTGTGCAGGTCCAACCTGCATTTAACATCCATGGAATGATGTTCCCTGGGAAGAGGACATTCTCCAAACAAAGCGCTGTTTGCATAGGACAAAAACTCAAGAGAAATCAGACCAGAGATTAGTAGAGTGCACAGGCACATCTGGCTTAAACCCTACTTCCTTCCACAGGGTGCATCTAACTTCTTCTCCATGGGGAATACCAACCTCCTTTACTGTGTAATGTCTTGTCTTTACCGAGCTGTGGAGCCTGGCAATCCAAGAGGCTCTTCCTTGCCGAGGAGAGGAGGCAGAAGCCTTGGGATCACACACTGCTCACACTGTCACTCAGTGGTGTGCCTGGCTGCTCCTACAGGTGAGGTACTGTTTCACTTTCCAGAACAGACTGTATGGACTTTAAACATTAAAGAGGCAAACAAACATTGCACTTGCATGGATCACTCCTCTGACTAAGTAGGCCACATAGCCAATTACTGTATTACCAGCTCTGCCATCTCACAATGCTCATTTCAACATTGCTGCCTGCTTTGATCATCAGACTTTCATCTTCCGATGACGTTACGGCCACTTTCATGTCAAATACAAGCATATGAAGGCAGAAGAGATTTAAGGAGGCCTTGATGAAGACTCATTGTGGGGAACAGGAAAGGTAGGGGTAAAAATGGGTTCCTGGACCCATTTAGGTACAGCCTCCCTTGGTCCTACACCCATGATAGTTCATGTGTTGCTTTAGCACAGACGGATGATGCAGCAAGACAACATGGACAAATGACTGCCAGGAGTCCAATTTTGGCTATACAGCTGAGTAGCCTGGATGATGCCTTACCAGCACCAATGCAAGGAGCAATGCAAGGGCAATGCAAGGAGCTCTTCCAGATGAAAGGACAGAAACAAAACAGCTGACTCTTCACCTTGGTCTCCTCTGCAAGGTAACACTCTACCTATGAAGCTAGCAGCTCCCCTTCCAGCCAGTCTCCTGTGGAAGAAGGAAAGGAGGACAAGGGGGTGCAAACTGAAGAGCTGCAATATGATGCTGTTTTCATCTTTGGAGAGCGTTTCTTTCTGGCTGTTATAAGCAGAACTGGCAATGACTGAAAGCAAATGGGGCCTGTCAGCTGGGGCAGCCAGAAGAAACTTGCGTTTGCAGTTTGCTTTTTCTGATGCAGAGTAGCATTCTCATAAATAATGGAAGTGACTAAAAGCTACTTAAAAAACACACTCCTCCCTTATGAAAGAATGAGAAAAAAGCCCAATTATAAAAGGACATTTCTTCCAGCTAGGAATAATTTGTCATGTAATTCTCTGAAGACAGCAACAGAAACATGCATGCTCTGTGCTCCCTTCTGAGTGATCTGCGATTGCATATGTATTCAGATGGCTTCTAATGGAGGCTATTTTTATACCACACATCCTGCTGAGCTTTTGGGGAGGGGCAAAGTGAGGTCAGTGGAGAATCACTCTTCAACGTCAGCTCCTGTGTACTTCCTCCTCAAAAGGAGAGGACAAGGAAACAAATGTGGAGGAGGACATACCACTCTGAATCAACATCTACAAACAAAGCTCTTCCACCCCAGCAGCAAATGTGGAGCATCTTCAGTTTTTTCCTGGACACCACTCAAGCTGGAAGAACCAGAGACACATCACTGAGGCCTTGGATGGTATCAATGATGTTGATATTCACCCCCCCTTGGTGCAGCATGCTGTGTGCCCATTTACACTACTGAAACACACTCTTGTACAGTCCTTGTTACGCTCTTCTGGTCTGCAGGACCCAAGAGGTTTGTAAGAGCGCAGTAACGAGGACAGTGCAGTGGGCACCTGAGGGAACGTGCTTTGGAGAGCCCACCAGGACAATATCACCAGTATGATGTTACAACTTATCTTCTTGAAACCTATGTGCCATTGGCTCCTCCCATGCCAAATCCAAAGGCCTCAGCTGTCAGAAGGAAAAGGAAGCAAATAACAGAGGAGGCTGAAACTGGGCTCAATTTACACATCTGCCATGGTTTTAAAAGAACCAGAATGTTCCTGCCATGACAAGAGCTAAGGGAAGTGGAATGGGCAGAACAGATGTAAATGAACTCTCATTTTACATGGAGATGATGTAGAGACAGAAAAAGAAAGATGTAAATTTAAAATCTGCTTGTCTGATAAATTATTTGTGGTGGCCTTCCTACCCCTTCCCCATAGCTCATTTGCTCCCTGGGGCTCCCTGCATGGGCACTGTGCCTTACACCAGGAGGAGGGAGGTGGAGCGGATCAGGAAGCAGAGGAACCTCCTGGTGTCCTTCATCAGGGACATCTCTTTTGTAGACATTACTTGGCAAAAGATTTTCAAGTTCAGGGTTCAAAGAGAGAAAAGATGGGAGCTATTTTTTCCAGTGTTACAGCTGAACACTTTTCTTCTAGTCTCCATGCCTTCTGCTTCAGCTTTCAGATGTTTCCTTGCAGACTTGAAAGCCAAAGAGACCGACCGACACATCTAACCCAACCTCCTATGTTACAGCTCATGGAGCTGTTCCTCTCTCCAAACTACGTCTGCAGCTTGAACCAGTGCCTCTTTTACAGAGGCTGTCTTGATTTTGATGCATAAATTGCTAGAGTAACCAGCACACTTCTGGGTCCCTCCTCTGAGTAGTTATTTTCCAAAACAAGCACCATACTTCCAGTGTGGATTGCTGCCTCCAGCCATTGAGCCGGAATCCACTTGGCTGGCTGGAAAAGAGATCCGTTACTAGGAATCACCCCTCCATAGGAGAGAACAACCTCTTCTGCTGTCTCTTGAATGAAGCAAAGCAAACATGCTTCCTTAATGTATACTGTAAACATGCTAAAATACGTCTTCTAATTCTTGATTCTTTCCATAAGCGTTTGGGAACCTGTCCGCATTTCGACGCACAGATACCAAGCAGGACAAAGTATGCCACCAGCACCCTTAATAACACACACAGTGGCTGCACATGCTGGTACATGTGTCTGAAATCAAAATCTTCCCTTGGTCACAAAGTTGTACAAGGAGTTCATGGTCACTCATTCTCCACTAGGAGATTTCAGTTCTCTTCACAATTACCATTTTCCAAGATGCCATGGCACATTCTCAAAGTGTGGGTTTAAGCTCTGAAAGGAAATGTTATAGGAAAAACCTGTTCACTCATTCTCTGAAGTTATTTTAGGTAATGGAAACTCCTTCCTCCATTAGTGGTAGAGGAGTGAAGACTTGCTCGAACAGACAAAAAGAAAAAGCTGGTCAGAGCTTCAGGGCATCTTCCACGTGCAATGCGCTCATGTGAATCTCATGCTTCAAGTACTTCAAGGTCGCTGCTACATTGCAAGTGTTACTTCAAATCTCTGTAATTGTTTTGTCCATGGTCCTATAGATTGTATCCTTGGCTGATTGGTTGCTTTTCTTCACAAGGCTGGTGGATCCACCCTTTACCATACACGACCTTCTTGAACGCACCGATCACTTATAAACTGACCAAAATAAGCTGAAGCTAACCAGGATGCATGTGCAACTCTCAGAGGCTGTGTGGCCTGTGCTCCCAATCAAGCAATTAGATTTCAGGACATCACACTAATTGGGCATGCAAAGAAAATCTCTGAGGCAAGAGAAGCAGCCCAAAACCCTGTCCTTATCTGGGATGCATTTAAGTTTTCTGCTTTCTCCCCCCAAAATAAACTGAAGTCAGAGCATAAGGCAACATCCTTCTGCAGGCAGAAGTATAACAGTAACTGCCATTTAGGTTTTCCTGGAAGAAATTTGCTCAATAAATACCAATATTGTTATGGACTTCATAAGTTTAGAAAGACCTAAAGGCTTTTTAGAAAGGAGGTGCCTCAAGTAGGATCACTACCTGCCTGTAAGGGCAGCCAGCTCTCATAAACAGAGGCAACAGCTTTCAAAAACCCCAAATAACTAATTCAACACTTGGTGGTATGGTGTGGTATGGTGTCAGAGCTCAAATCCAGGGAAAACAAACAAAAAAAGCTGCATAATTTTTGCAATTATCTTAGTATGCTAAAATACACAACCTTTCCTGGCAACAAATGCTGCTTCAGTAAGTGTAAGAGGAATTTAATCATGCGTGCATTCCTCAAGGGATGCACGGCAGCTCCAAATCCTTCAGAAAAGGTAAACTACAGGACCAAATCAGGCTGCCTCTCCTCTAGAAATTAAACATTCAAATACAAACCAGAACAATAGTCAAGAGCCACAAAGAATTCCTAAGTATGAGCAAAACAAATTCCCTTCAGTCCTTATTAGGAGTATCTTGAGGATGGCTTGAAGAGGAAAGTCTAACCAAATATAAAAAAAATTTGGCTTATCCAACAAAAAACAGAAGTGCACTGTTTGCCAAAAGCAAAAGAATTCAGTCAGATAAAAAATGTGACATACAAATGATGCAGGTTAAAAACTAAATTTAAGATGATAATATAATAGCTGCCAGCGTCTTTAAATTTTCAAACGTGGAAATGTCAACAAAGAAATTCTGGAAAAAACAAAGAGAACAGATTAACGGTTTATTTAGATCGGTGAAAGAGCTCGATGTTGTTTGACTAAGAAATGACTGAGGGGGTGACAACTGTCTACAAATGTCCATAGGTCCCCCAACACGGCCATGAGGAGCCTACACTGGACCATGCCACTGACCCACCAGCAGCAGCATGGCACAGCATGGCTGCAAGATGAATGGGATAAAGTGAGCAATGGGAAAAGATAGACAGAAAAGGAGACAGGACCTTGAGACTGGGAAAACTCTCCAGCTGGGGAGTGATACAAATGAGGTGGCAGATGTCCTGCTGCTGGAGATACACAGGCACTTAACGTAAAAAAGCTACAAGACTCTCCGCCATTATCAGAACAACCCCAAGCTGCCCAGGAGAGGGGGTGACCAAAGGAAAACAATTTCCTCGTAACCCAGCTTTGCTGAAGACTCTCCCATGATAGCCCCTGTGACTCAGTACTTTATGGCTCCAGAGAGAAACGTTTCTCCACCTCACACCATCCAAAGCCCTCCGAGGCTCTGGCGTTTGGCAAATCAGTGTAGATTACACAGAAAATATGCCGGTCCCATGGGAGCTGGGATGTGTCTGAGCACTGACGTCTCCTTGTATGGGTACATTTGACCTTCTTTCGGGTTTCAAAGAAACCCACTTGGGTTTCCCACAGCTTCTGTGCTGGTCGCAGTACAGAACTCAACTATCCACTTCCCTTAAATTTGCCAGAAGGGATTTTGGGGGGGGGGGAGTTGTGCTGGTTGGTTTGTTTGTTTCTTTTTGAAGATGGCTGGTAAGAACTCTTCAGAGAGCACCACAGCTTATTAAATACCTTGCCTAATTATTAATAGTTTTCTCTCTTTCTGATGCAGGATGAGTCTGAAGCTCTTCATGCTCTGGGACTGAAAATCCCATAGGTGGCCTTTTAAAGAAAGGGGAAACAATTGAAATAATTTTGCTTCTTGGAAACACTCAGCCCTTGGCCTGTCCCTCCACACGGTGTGGAGCCCTCTCCTGAGGTTCAGAGGACCACAGCTTCCAGCCTGGGCACGCACAGAGGTTGTCCTCCCTGAATGCTGGGAACATGGTGAGGACTGGTCAGCTGGGAGAGGAGCCTGCAGAAGAGCTGATGCCATCCCAGGGCACAGCCTCCCTTGGGTTACAGGAGCTGCTAGGGAGGACATGTCCACAAACGTGGGGAGTAGAGGGAAAGGTGCCACCAGTGAGGCTGGAGAAGGGTGAACTGAGAAGGAGGAAAGTAGGTGCAACCACTCCTCAGTACCTTCTCCAGCTGGAAAGTCACATCTTCTAAGGTAGAGACTGGAATGACCATACTACCTAACCACCATAGCCTGGTCTGGCATATCAGGGAAAACTGCACCATGTCAGAGGTAGGAGATGTCCATGTCCCAGCCTAAAGGACCCACTGGAAATGCTCCTACCTGCACAGCTCTCTGCCTCCCTCCAGGCCAGCACCGCAGAGCCCTTCTGCTGGACCTCCACTTCCAAGAGAACTCCCACCCTTTTCAGGACCTCTACTACAGTCCCGTTAATACTGCAATAAAGACGAGACCCACCCGTGCCCTCACAGCCAGCTCATAACCCTAGAAGGTCTGGGATTTTTACCTCCATTTTGGGAGCAGAGCATGCTTTTCTGCACAGCTACATCTGTGCTGCGAACGGGTTCCCCGGCTGGTGACAGCCCTGGTGCAGACGGGGGCTGAGCTTCCAGCTGGCTCCGTTCCCTCCGCAAACAGATGCAGTTCCTATATCAGGGTCTGATTTATTCAGCAGGAGTCTCGCACATTAAGTGTAGTTAAGTCTGAAAACAAATCTAATGACTTTAAAATAAATAGCCAACAGAGGACTTGAAACTAAAATTCTTCCTTCCTCTGACACCCACCATATAAACAATAATAATTATATAAAATCGTGTCTAACACATGACTACACAAGGCTCTGGTGACCAAGAAAAGCACACGCTGCTTGTCAGACATAATTGCACATTTGGTTTTTCAATTATTTCTTGTCAAGATCCAGAGCTCACCATCTGAATGCTGACATTAATTATTGGTAAGTAGTTAGTTTTACAGTAGCTTTATGGAGGCTCCCAATGACTACCCCGAGGTCTGCAGCTTCCAACGCTGTTCCCACACTGCCCTCCGGTCCCTCCAAGCCCTCCAGGACTGTCAGGCAGACTCACACCAGCGAGTCATACTGAATCTGGTCCATCATGTGCAGAAGGGGCTTCAGAAAAAGCTTCAAGAAACTTTCCAGTAGACAGCAGCAGGGTAAGTGGTCCCCCAGGCAATGTGCCTCATCCACAAGAACCCATGTCACCTACTGATACTATCTACCAGTTGAGTCCCTTCTGAGCCCCTCTTGAGCACCTGATGCGCTCCAGCAGCTAACTGCCCATCATGCAAGAAAACATCCCACCTTTTATTGGCTTTTAATTTGCTGCCTTTTAATTTTGTTGACTGTCTCTTTTTTTTCTTGCAAAAGGAAGAAAGAAGTCTCTGATCTACCTTTTCTGAAGCATTCAAAAACATGCACAGCTTTGTCATGTTGTCTCTTAGTTGTCATCTCCTCCAAGGTAAACAGCCATCTCTCTTCTAGCTCCCTTAAAGGAAGGGGGTTTTATGCTCCTCATAATTCTCTTCACTTTTTAAAATTTCCCATTAATAAGCATTCAGTGAGGTACAGGAACCACACACAAGTTAATAAGGTAGGAGAACAATGAGTGCTTCCTGCCACCACTAATTCTTAGCTGCAAACAGCTGCACGCACTGAACCGTGTTATTTCAAAGGCAGCAGACAGGCCTGATCAGAGCTGAGGGGGTGATAAGATCATAAAAACCCTGTGCCTTCAGAGCTTTCAACTCTTACTGGAAACAGAATAAAATCAATTCAATACAGTAAATAAATAAAAATAGGATTGACCCAATACTACAGTCACCACATTAAGATCAAGCACGCTATAGTGTAAAAAAAAAAAAAAAAAAAAAAAAGAATTGCAGAAAGATAAAGTTGTCCTGGCATCCCTATTTTGCTTATATTTTTTACTGATATAAATTAATCATTAAAAGCTTCCTCAATAGTTTCCAATTAGTAAGAGTTTCAGGCAGCAACTTTGAAAAACATCTACCTTGTATCTCCAGCCACTAACAACCTCACAGATTTCATCAAAGCCACATTTCAACCTTCAATCACTGATAGAGCTTTCTTGAAATATTACAGTTTTATTCCATTTTATTTTTTTAAAACAGACTTGGTCATTTTTCTTTTTTTGACCATCTTTTGTTCAGACAGGTAGATGCTGAAGTGGATTTTATTTCCACTTTTCTAGAAGAAAAAAAAAATTATGGCCAGCCTCACACTTCTTGGAAGGAAGTCCTGCCACACCAATGGGTGCTTGGGTATCCGCCTTTGGGAAGGCCATCGCTCACACCCAGAAGGATGCTCAGGCACTCGGCCCCAAGGGCACCTCCTGCACACCTGGGAAGGGAGGATGCCCACAGGGGACACCCCGAGGGGTCAGCTCATACAGGGAGAAGGCACTCACGCACCTGCTCTGCAAAACCCTCTGGCGAGAGCTACAAAATTGAGTTACAAGCCAGAAGGATTTAGGTGAAGGAAGCAATGCCTGGCTCCTTTCCCCTTGCTCCTCAGCCTACGCCAAATTTTCCCTCCAGCACTTTGTTCAGACTAATACCCAGCATCCCGAGAGCAAGCGCCGCTGGACTGCACTGATGAGCCACCCCAAAACTGGGAGAAGAGTCTTCCTCTGCGTAAGACACCCAATGCTGGCACTGCTCCCCACTGCCGAGCGCAACCCAGCAGGCGCCCCAGAGGTGTTCAATGCCAGGCAGCACTGCCGTGCCAAAAAGCTGTTGGTAATGAGGGTATTTCATTCTGAAACACTAAGCAGCAGAGCTGGGGCGCTGGGCAGGGACCATGGCTGTCACAGTGGGGAGCGCTCGGTGCATGTTCGGCAGCAAGAGGCGGTGGGAGGACCCGCACCGCAGCGTTTCGGAGATCAGAAGAATGAAGCGGGCTTTTAACATGGAAGGATGCATTTCACCTGAGGGATAAAACTTCAGCAGTGCTTTCAAGTCTCCGAAGGGAATAAGAGGGTGCTCTGGCATACGGTTAGCAGAGAAACGGTATTGCTGGCAGTGCAATGGGGAGAACATGAAATGCAGCTCGAGCTGTGAAGGAGGCAGGCAGCGCCAGAGGGGAGCGGTGGTACTTGCTGCTTCGCTGCTGAGGGCTGTGGGTGCCTGGAGAAAAGCTTCGTGTCTCACTGGGGTCTGCTCCATGCAGCGCCGGTGGCCTGCCCTGGGCAGGGGAGCAGGGCCGAGCCCTGCAGCGGTGACTGGCAAACCTTGTCTGGGTGCACCAGTGGTGGACTCGCTCCAAGCAGACCACACTGATGCGGAGACAGCAGTGGCTTCTGCCACACCAGCACAGCTTCGCTGCTTGTGCCACTGCAGCATCCGGGGGCTGCCCGCACTGCTGTGCCCTCTCGCTGAGGAAGGGGCAGGTGACACTGATGGAGATGATGCCAGGACAGGGTGCAGGCCCCCATACCATGCCAGCAACCAAAATGGCTCTGGTCTTCTGTCGTCCGTCATCCCCCACCCATGCTGATGTAACCCACAAACGTGCTTCTGGTGCTTGACAGTCCCCCCAACAAGCTGTGCATCATCCCACCATGTGATGGCACCTCCCCGACTTTCCTGCTATCTTCTCTAACTCTCATGGATGTTTCCACGCTCTGCAGCAGCCTGCTCCCCTTCCCAGGCCACATGCTCCCCTCCCTGGTGCATCTCCAGTGTTGCTCCTGATTCCAGCCTGGCATCTCTCATCTCGTACATCTCCACCTTTATTTACCACAAACCATTTTAAATCTGGGAGGTGAGTTCGCCACTTTGCTTGTGGATGGGAGACAACCAGGAATCAGCTTCGAGCATGCACAGGACCAGTTAAATCCTACTGTCAACAAAGCCATGCTTTGCTTCCAGCTCCCACCACCTTCCCAGCACTGCCTGGCATATCAGTGCTGCTCTGCAGAGGAAACCCAGCTAAAAGGAATTTGTGCCTGGCCAAGGAAGGAAAGCTGCCCCTTCTTCCATGCTTTCACAGCTCTGGACTGACCCCACCAGATAGAGATGGAGAGGGACTGAGAAGCACCATCTTTACTGCATCCCAGCAAAGTGAGGTGCCCTACAGCATCAGCAGGAGATGGAAAGGCCACAGCACAGGGCAGGCCCAACCTCAGCACACCCCTCTCCTTTGTGCCAGGCTTTCTTTCCTCCTCCTGCTTGTGCTGGGGCTGCATGACTCCTTTCCGCACCACGCAGGGCTGCTGGGACATGCCGGCTAGGGAGCTGCCGCATGCCCTGGGCACCCTGCCCAGCACAACGCACACTGGGGGTGGCAGCAAATGGGACACCTGGAGAAGAGTCCACCATGTGGGACCTGACATGTCCCACACCCACCAGAGCGGGAGCAGCAAAGACATCCCTTAGCAGGATCAGAGGGGGCTGGGGTGGTGAGACCAGATCGTGGGAGCCAGGGGGTCCACACCCGACCACCACAGCATGGCCCAAGGTCTCCATGCAAGAACCTCATCCTGTGACAGTCTTTGCACCATGGCGTGGGCATGGGACTAGGGAGACTTAGCTGTACCACCCCACACTGCATGCAAACCGCATCTCCTTGCAGCCCTCGAGGACAAAACAATCCTTCTTGCATCCATCATTTTAGCAAAATCCAAAAATGGGTGTATAGACACTGTGCTCTAACAGCTCCCAACTCACCCCTCTCGTGTGGCCATCCTTCACCACCCGTTTCCAAGATGGAAAGCCACATCCAAGCAGAGCCTCATCTGTTCACCCCGTCCCACCCCAGCAGAGAAAACTATCCACCTACCTGCTGGAAGAGCTCCTCCGCCCACTGCTGTTGCTCTCGTCGGCCTAAGGGGGCAAAAGACATCAAAATAAAAAACTGGTTAGGTTCAGAAAGGCAAGACTGCCCTCCAAACTTCCTGCTAGGACACTGCACCCAAAATACCTGGGGATTTTGCATTCTAAGTTCCACACATGCCCCGTGCTCAATGTTGGTGGGACACGTCGTGCACCGCAACCCAGGTTTGCAGGAGGCCGAGACGGGATTTCAGGCACAGCCCCACCACGGAGGCAACTTTCTGAGTTGATTCCCTCCAGTTGCTCTCGTGCAATTATTTTATTGTGCTTTACCAAAGTCTAAAGTAACTATCCCTCCTATGCAAAAATATGCAATTTGCAAGAGGGAAATAAGGCAGAAATAGCCAAATTAAATGTTATGTGCAAGCTGAGATGGCCCAGCTCCTGGATTAGAGGGACAGGTCCAGCACACCTCCCTTCATTAGCGACAAATTGCCTAATTGAGCCCCTCCAGGCCATTAGAAGGGGCTGAGCAGGGAGTAACCAGGGTCTCCTCCTTTTCGCCTCCGTCCCCCAGCTCTCTGATGAAAGGCTTCCTTGGAAAGACAATATTATTCCAAACCCAGAAATTTTATTTCTGAATTTGTGCAAACACAAGTTAAAAGATATTAGCTGCATTTCACATTTTGTGCAAATGGCAGAAACAGGCAATTCATGTGCAGCAGGATGGGGGCTAGCCAACGATTTCGATAAAATAAACCCTTTTTTAATTTAAATGCTAATGCACTGAATTAAAATTTAATAACTGAGGAAATTGAAAAGCTGAGCAGGAATATTGGAAATAAATCCAAGCAGAAACAGCTGAAATTAAAAATTCTAGAGAGTGGGAGGATAGCAGCTAAGCTGTCTTATATGATTACTTTTTTTTTTCCCCCCCCCCCCAGAATGAAGTGGGGAAGGAAAAAAAAAATCCTATCTTTGGCTGGCTGTAGGGCAGTAAATCGAGAGTGCTGTGATTTATTGCTCAATTTTCCTGAGGGGAAAAAGGCTTTCTTTCATGCTGAAATATTTCATAAATTTCAAGCCAGCATAAATTCTTAATTTAAAAGTTATGGAGGTCACATTTAGTGCACTGGTGCAATTCTGAAATCTTAAAGGAATAGCAACCAAAAATTGCAATTTGATTTTATTTTTTTAATTATTCATGTGAAATTTTGCTCAAAAGGTTTCTTCAAGTTACACAAACCAGAAACACATCTTGGCTTCTGAAGGTTTAAGAAATCCACTGGAAATGAAGAGATAAAAATCTAATTCAATTACAAAAAGGTATTTTATTATTATTATTGTTAGCCACTTGAGGAATTTCTGTTAAAAAAATTCCTCCCTCCATTGCCTGGGAAAAGCCAGAAGGGAGGAGCTGACAATGTAATTGCTTCTGTTAGATCTCCAATCTTTTGTGAGACTGATATGTTCATTTGTTATACAGCTGTTCAGCTACAGAAAGGATGTCAGAGCACCCATAATTCAAAGCAATCAATCAAAAATTAATGATTTGTCATGCTTACACAATGGGAGAAAAAAAAAAAGCTTTATGGGTTCCTGCAACTGGTAGATTGCTGAAACCTTCAGGGCATTTTCTAGAAGATTAGATCTGTGCATAAAA
>VYZV01034460.1:8949-65547 GCA_013401275.1 Pandion haliaetus | reverse complement strand
GGGGGGGCAGAAAAGGAGACTTAATATCCAGCCAGGGCAGAAACCTTGTGGGGTGCTGAGGCATCAGTGTTATCCGAAATCCCCTAGAGATGGGGTACACTGCAGTCCCCATCTGTTTAAAAAGCTTTCTGCACAACCCAACCTCGCAAGACACCCTGCAAGCCGTGTTCTCCAATCGCAGAGCAATCGCCCAGGCTTCTGCAACTATAATTCCACGTGAAAAACACCCGCTGAATATAAAGGTCACCTGGATGAGTGCTCACGAAAGCCGCAAAATACAGAAGCCAAAGCTAAAGGCACAGCCTTGACTCTGCCTTCACGTCGTCTGCGGGACCACTCCAGCCGCAACACCAAGTGTTACCCAAATAATACCAAAAATTAAATATTTCAGTTTGGGAAGCACATAGCCAAACTCAACTTTGGAAAATGGTCTGAGATAGCAAAGTTATTCATCCTCCACGTAAGCAAGAATTTCTTTATGTATAAATTCGTTCTGAGAACATGTCGTGCAGGGATCTTTCTCCCAATATGGAAGCATATTAATGTCCCGATGCCGTATTTTATTCCTGGTTATACACACGTATTAGCTGGTGCCTCTGGCATGATTTACCGCCCAACCTAACACAAGTATTACTCTGTGAAGGATCATGCATGTAATTCATTCTGTATTCCTTTTCACATTTGTATTTGGAGCTAGGTGAATGAATTGTTGGAAAAAAATGACATGGTGACTGCAGCCTCTGTGATTCCTGACCATCACCAACTGACTGCATGGCACCTTCTGGGGCCAATAAGCAATTTTATTATTTACTTCTTTTTTTTGGTTACTTTCCCTGTTCTGTCTATGTCTGCCGTGTCTGATTACCCCTTTCTGTCTTTTTTAAAAATTTATTTTTTATAATGTTATTTTTTTGCTTTTTGACCTCTTTTCACGAGCAATTCATGGTTTCTCCTCTCTCAGGACATACCACATACCAGTGCAAAGGACAAGACGTGCATGAAGAGCACAGAAAGGGAGGTACAATGGTGTGACCCACCAGTGTTAGGGAGTTTCTTTCTTTTAAAAGAAAAAAAAAAGGAAAAAAAGAAAAAAAAGGGAACCACAAGAGGTAAGAGCTCTCAGTCTAGATGGTTTCACACCAGCCAAGATGCTCTTGGAGAGGAGGCATCTCCTGGGCATCTCCCGTGGGGGAAATACTCAAAACCCACCAATGGACATGGGCAGAGCTGGCGCGGTTGTTTTTGGGCTGCTGCAAGCCCAAGGCTGACTTCTTGGTTTGCATCTATTAGACCTAAAAAGCAAGGAAAGTCTGAACAAAATCAGATCTTGCAGTCTTAAACGTTTCTGGATGCTTAAGTAAGCCCATCCCCACCAAAGGTGCCAGCCGGAGACACCTTCACACACTGTTCCAGTTTACAAATACGCAATTAACTAGCAAATTGTCTGTGTCAGCAATTTGTCTTGGTTACAAACTCTTCAGGAACAGCTCTGTTTAGCTCAGCACTTGTGCAGCGCCAAGCATAGTGAATCGCAGCCCCTCCTAAGGCTGCAAGACGATTTAATCATAAATCACCAGCACCCGCACTACCTGAGACCACAGTGTGTCCAGCCAAAGCACAGGAAGGTAATTTCCTCCAATTGTACATGGTATGCAAAGGTAAAAAAGCATAATAAAAAGCACCATGGTGTTCTCAAACTTTGCAAAATAAACACAATTACAAGCTTAATGAAAAAGGAAATATTTCAGCAAAGTGTGTAGAATTTGACCTGCGTGAGCCATTTGATGACCCTCAGCTCTTCATGGAAACAGGCAGGGCCACCACGGTGCAATGCCCAGGACCCTCTTAGGTGGCTCTAACCCTCAGTAATCACAAAGCAAATCTCAAAAATAACATTGACGTTGAAGACCTGAGGACTCGAATCAGTGGACATGTCTTTGGTGCAGGGCTGGGTGGCAGCACCCTTTGTGCTGCCCGAAGAACCAGCCACTGCAGCTGGCTGGAGCCCTCTGGGGTAGCCTGGGCAATTGCCACCTCAAAGTTCAGCAGAACACCTGCACCCTGTGCAGATGTACACCCCCTGGCCTCCAGGCCACCACACCACCCAAAAGGCGACTGACCTCCTCCTCTGCTGCTCTGCTTGGGGCTCACCTTCAGCATAAGGAAAAACTGGGAGATCCATTCACATATTTTTTAAAATCTGACTGAAATAAGCTTTTTTCCTTTTATTTTTTGCAGTAGGCCCATTTGGAATCCAATGTGAAGGGACGATGCCTTTTGTAGGCCACACTATTAATCCATTTAAAAGAAAACATTGTATTTAGAGTCTAAAAAGCGATATTTAAAGACTACAGATATTCTAAGCAAGTCGAAGCTGTGAATTGCTGGAAATCACCATTTCACTGCCAACAACCAGAATGTGCTGAAATGGGTCAGAGCAGCTTTCGACAAAGTAGCCTCTTTGGGAAGGGTGAAGAGAAATCTCCTGTGCACCAGTTTACCCAAGTAATTTAATTTGGTGACTTCTTAATTTATAATTGAAAAAGCAGAGGAGCAGAGTTTGCATCTGCCTGCCAGTCGGTAAGCAGGGGAGGACGGGTGCGAAGCTCTGAAACACTGGATAATTAGTCATACAATCTCTCACATAAAATAATTTACAATTCAAAATATGATTCCCTAAAGCTGCTTCTGTAGGTATCGAGTATGTTTAAGGTAGTTTTGTTTAACTAACGCTAATAAATATCTTTTAAATTAAAATGCATGAAAGCAGAATGTGGTTTCTGGCCATATGCTCCTTGACTCAAGTCATAAGCAAAAAGTAAATCATGTGATAAATGAGAAATGTATCAGTCAACATCTCCTAACAGGATAAAGTGTCAAAAATTAGGAGTCCAAGCAGATGTATAACTGACCTAAGAAATCCATGTTTATAGAAAGGGCTGCACTATGTTGGGAAAAAACCCCAACATTTTAACAGTTACTGCAAAACAAAAAAATAACTAAAAACCATAAAAATGTTAAATGAGATTTCAGAAGACTTAAGCATGAGCTTTCTGTCTGATCACTTAAATTATGTTTAAAAACAATTATTCAAATCACTTGGATTTGCATCCACATACACCATGCCCAGATCTGCTCCGACAGGCATGACACCCAGTGCGGGACAGGGGTGCCAGGACCGCCCCATCCACCACCGCCAAAGCCCTCCCCAGGGGAGAAAAAGGTTTTAAATCCATTTATTTATTCGTACACAGCCACCCCCCTATGATTTGCCTCCGAACTTCATCCCGGTTCTGCCAAGGGGTGATGCCCCCCATTCTGCCTGGGGTTTGGCAAGAGGGGCAGAAGCCGCTTGCCCCGGGTCCTCTCCCAGAGCAGGGAAAGTCAGCTTTACTCTCCAGATGCTTTGTAAAAGGCTGAGTTATTTGTTTTACCTGAGGAAAAAACAGAAAAAACAAAAAACCAAAACCCACAACCTACTTTCCCTGAACATCTTCCCAAAGACAGCTGAATAATTTTCGGCGAAACACAAAATACATGTACAGTTTAGAAATGAGACAGCAGCACCCAGCATGGAAAATTTCACTCCAAACAATTAAAATTTGGCAATGGGAGAGAAGCAACTGAAAACAGGTCTCACAAAGGAATGCGCCATAAAAATAACTGCAGGCCTGCCTACCTGTGCTGTCTGTTATTATTAACTTCAGAGCAACAGAAAATGCAGGAAGTGACTTTTTTTTTTTTTAAACAAAGGGCAAGACATTGGCAGTTTCCTATTCAATTTTCATTAAAGAGCAAAAAAAAAGAAAAGAAAAAAGAAGCCCCGCATCACACTGCAACATCTGCAGAGCACAAGGACCCATGCCCCTTTTTTTTTTTGGATCATTGCTTCCTCCTGCCAATACAGCTGATGCTAAGGAAACCCAAACCCCCAGCTTTTGCATGGCACCGCAGTCCCCTAAGTCACCCCCATGTTGTCCTTCTCACCCGCCACCCACCCCCCCCAACTCAGTGATGTCCCCCAGAGTTTATGAAGAGCAGGGAGCAACGCTGAGCGGAGCAGGACCCGTGCCCAGGCACCCCCTGCACACAGGAAAATTATCTCCGATGCTTTAGGCTGCTGTGTCTTGTCCTGTCCTCATCTTTGCCTTTGCAGATCCATAAGGGCAGCCTCCAAAATGGATGTATTTTGCATCAGAGAATAAGTAAGTTCCTTGGGCCGAAGGAATGTACTGCCTATTTCCTCAGCTGCAGCTTCCCCTCAAGAAACAACCAAGATAATAATAATTTTAAAAATATCTGCAAGGAGGAAATCTGAGCTCTACCCAAGGCATCTTCTGCAGTCCCGTGGCAGAGCTGAACCCCAGGAGCAAGGCTCCCATCCCCCCATGCCTGCTGTGGGGTCTGCAAACACCCCTACCATCCCAACTGTGGGGCAAAATTGTTGAGGCATGGGTCGGGAATGCTGGTGGCAACTTTAAAAAATAGTAGTGTCAAAATTATTCGTGAGCATCCGGGGGAATTTCGCCCTTTTACTCAGCTGCAGCCTTGCCACGGGAACAAACAGCGCACAGATGGGCTGAGGTCAGTGCTTCTTCCTGCAGCAAGGGGGGAAACCCAACAGTAAAAAAAAGAATTTGAGATTTTTGAACCCTCTGAGATGAGAATAGCAGGAGTGTTTTCTACTTAAGGTCATCAGAAGAAAAAGGCAACGACTCCCATCCCGGATGCAGAAGCATGTGCGGCTCCTGCCAAGCCAGGGTTGAGCTTTCCAGCAGGCGAGAAGGATGATGGAGGTGCCGATGATGGGTATAAACCAAACCTGCTGGGGACATGCACAGGTGATGCTCAACACCTCCACTGCTGGAACATAGGGACATCTGAGACATGATGGTACCAAAAGTCCATGGACCACCCATCGGTGTGAAGACCAATGATCTCATCTGGGCTCTAACGCAGCCTACAGGAAAGCCTCCAGCATGATAGAAGGGTGCTTTTTACTCCCGGCCATACGCATTACTTAAACCAAGCTTTAGAAAGACTTATTTTAACGTTGAAGTTTTCCAGGTTCACTCATGGGAAGGTGCCAAAGCGACTGTGACCTACAGGGACACGACCCATCCCCAGCACCCCCATACTGGACAGAGAGCATCCTGACACTTGGCACTTCAAGACCCAGGGAGCCTGTCATTCCCCACGTGGCTGCTCTGAAGCCCCATGTCCAGAGCATGTTTGAGCAGACCAAAATTCACAAGGTTTATTGAGCAGTCACCTCACCTGCACGAGCACCTCCACCACATTTACAAGTGCAAATAAACGCCTGCTGGAGATGGCTGCTCAGCCTAAAAAGAAATCAGAGTGGTTTCTAGATAGGAAAACAGCATCACCCAAGCTTGGCCAGGCCCCTGGCCATGTCCCCTTCTTGCTGGTGGCCAACCTCCCAAAGAAGATGCATGTCAAGGAAGACCTTAAGCCAGCAAGCACCATCACCGACGGCAACAGTACCGCAGGATCACAGTGCTCTGGCAAGAACACCCAGGACCTTCCACCATCAGACAGCATTACCGCTGCGGAGGAGACTCTTTTGCCCCCCATCCGGCCATTCCCAGTGAAGCTGGGGGTCTCCTCCAGTCCCACCCACGGAGGTGTGGAGTGACCCCCCCTCTCCTGGTGCCCATCCCTGCAGTACTACAGATAATTAACAGCTGACGATGTTTCTCACTGCTCACCTTCCCGCAGGTTCCCAGTCACTGCGATGCTGCTAGGTGCCTCCCAAATACTCATTAGTAACAAACACTAATGACAAAACCAGCTAGGAGGTTGATCAGCCCAATGCAAAGGTCAGGCGCAAGAATGGGATTTCACTGAAAAACTGAGACGGGAATGATCCCCTCTGCTCTTGTAGTTTCACTTCTGACTTCACCCTGGGGTACTTCTCTACACTGATTTCAATTCTCTTTGTATTGGCAAGAGAATTATTTTTCTTTTAACTTTTTTTTTAGGGTTTGGGTTTTTTTTGCTTAGTCTTGCAACAGTGGGACTGGGTTCACTCAAACTTCTCCCCAAACTCTTATCTGGGGCAGAGAAAGTTGCTGCGTGGAGGTAAAAACTGTAGNTTATTATTATTATTAAATCACTATTAAAGTCTAGAAATTATTCTCATTCAGTTTCATTGTATTCACTTCTTCCTACTGTTCATTTTCTTCCCATTTTATAATCTTAATTTAATAACTTGGGTGTGTTGCCTGCATCCACCCAATTTCCGAGCTGTCTCAGTAACTTGTAATTACAAGTTCTTCTAAAAAGTTTCAAACTGAAAAGATCGAATTCCAGCTGGAAAAGGCACACATGGGGTTTTGCTAATCAGGAGAGCTGCGCAACCACCAAATTCAGTGAGGCAATGAAAAATCTCATCACAAAATCAGCACCAGCCTGACCAGGCACTGAACCACACCAGCACTTTTCCCTCTTGAAATGGAAAAAAAATTGCCTTTGAAGGACCCCCAGGTTTTTGTGTCACCTACCATTCGCTTTGGCTCCCAATACTTCAGATAGTCGCAGACATGTTTAAGGGCTGTAAGCAGTTGCCTTTGAGTCAGGGGAATATTTGTATGAGTAATTTTATGAACTTGCTGAAAGTACTGGCAGAATCTGTGCTTTGAATTTCAATTTTTCTCCCATGGCAGCCCAGGGAAACTCAACTAGCACATGCTAGCAGAAGTAGACCAAAGAAAGGGAACATTAAATAAATTTTAACCTGAAACTACAAATCTTCAACCAAGTATTAAAAAGCTTCAACCAAGTATTAAAAAGCTTCAACCTGATGTACATTTTTTTCCCCCAAAAAAACAGTCATGAAATTAAAATTATGAATTAAATCAATGTAGCAAACTGGTCTGGATTTAAAGAGTTACTCCCTGACTATAAGCAACTGAAAAGTAATCAAAATGTTTTCTCCATCTCCTGTTGCTCAGTGCTCTCCTTACTCTGTTCTTTATGAGAAAAATAATCAAATTGAGGGTGAAGAGGAAAAAAGGTGTTACTGATTACTTCTGAACTCTCATATTATAAAAGCTGGAAAATAAAGAGTGACCAGGCAAAACAACAGAATTATCTGCATCAAGCAGTTGTTTACAGATGGTATGAGTTTCCCAGCAAAAGAAACAGCTGGAAATATTTTTAAAGAATAAATGTATATGGAATGAAGCCTTGAGGGGGAGAAGGGGGTTATTGTTTTTTACCTGGGGGAAAAAAAGGGGGGAGAAGGAACCATGCGATAGCATTTCAGAAATCTACCCATTTTTCCAGGTTTTCAATTTCACAGGAAACTCTCAGGAAATCAATTTTTTAAAAAATCCAGTTATAGGCACTTTTCCAAGTTGATAAAACGAACATATCTAACAAGCTACGAGTGCACACGGAAGAAAAAAAATTAAAATAGGACTTTATTTATACATGGCATCCCACATGTTTTACTAGAGAAGTGCCATTAAACACATTTTGTTCAGGCATTTGTAAGCAGGCACATCTCCTGCCTGCGCGTAGGCAGGCTTTGCTTTGCAATGCTGCGTCTGATGGGGCTGCGATAGCTTCCCACCGCAGGAGTTACCTCACGGCAGGAACCGCCAGGAACCATCCACCTGTGGAGGTCCAGCCCTTCCCTGACGGAGGCCAATACTATGCAGTGAGAAAGACCTGAAAGTTGAGTTTAAGATGAACCACCTCACAAGCAGAGTGGGCTGGGAGCACGTGCACGGGCTCTCACCACAGCTCAGCTGATGGGAAGCAACCTGAGAAACGATTTATCTCCACTGCACGTGGAAGAGCATAGCGGAAGCTGAATGGAAACGGTTTCATCTACCCTAAAATAAGTCTCTGTGCAATCACGGCAAGAGCAAGGGTTCACAGTGGATGGAGACGTGCGGTGGGGAGCCCAGCCTCCTGGGCAGTCCCGGTGTGGAGGTGGTGGTCACAGAGCTTGGCGTGGTTTGGCCAAAGCTAAGACCAGCCAGGAGACCCCTCAAGCTCTCAAACAGCAGGATGTCCAAATCCAAACACACTTGCAGAAGCAACACTGCAACATGGATCCTACACGGGAGCGTTTTCTGCCATTTAGCCTGCACTCCTGATGCACGTTGAAGCCGGACAAGTACCTGACAGCAAGATGGCCCATCAGATATGGGCTCACCTGTATCATGAGCTCTTGTGGATGCTCAAATCCTGCTGAGCATTAAAAAGGATGCTGTGAAAGAGTTAGCCAAGCCTGTATCTAGAGGAAAAACCATCTCTGAACTGGGTACCTCCCATCTGCCCGTGAAACCTCAAAGTCCCATTGCTCCTTCCCAGTGTGAGGAGGACAGGTTCATACTGACCATCCTGCTAGTCTCTTGCAAGAGTCTGTGACCTGCAATAAGCCCCAACCCAACATGTGAGGAAAAATTAAAACCAAACCCAAAACCAACTCATCTCAAGAATATCCTCAGAGGACCACTTGCACCAGAGGGACATCCACTGGCCACAGCGTTGTGGATCTCAGAGCCTGTGATGAAGCACTTCTTGGAAGAAGCTTTCGTAAGACTAAAACTTTGCCCTTTAAATCTGCAGAGGCTGTGAAGCATGTCCCAGAGGAGCTGCTCCAGCTCATGTTTAAATCCTCCGTGTTTCAGTGGGAGTAATGTGATCCCTGGGTAGAATTGTACATTTTAGAATTGGTTTTACCTCTTTTTTTTGTAGATTTTGGAGAATGCTTTGGGTCCCCCCATAATTAACAGCACTGCACAGATGCCAGATACTGACAACATTCAGCTTAATTCTGAGGTACATAATGAAAAATTAAACACTTGTCAAATACCTGACAATCCAAGGCAGAAAATTAGTATCTAGAATTAAGAAATGCGTAATTTGATAAATATCACAGTGAGACAGTGTTAGGAACAGGACCATAAGGAGGTCCAGCATTGGCCAAGAGTCCCCTGCAAGGCTGGCACCCAAGACCCCTTCCTGATGCTAGTGGGAAAGGCTGTCCATTTGCAAACTATAAATTTTATCCTAATAAACAAAATCCCTTGTAGCATTTAGAGATAGGCTATGAGGTTGAAACTAAAACATTTACTGTTGGCAGGTTAACTACGGCACATCACCTTCTCTCCCAGTTTTGCGTGATTGGCATTTTTTAATAGCATGAATTGGTGGTAATTTTACTTTGGAAAGGAAAAAAAAAAAAGTCAAACCACATCGACCTAAAAGTAATAAGGGGGGAAGGCAAACAAAGCTGGGTAACTTTTTCAAACTTAAAAAAGAGCAGTAATTACAGGGAGAAAATTCAGAAAGAGTTTAGTCTGCCTGGCTCCCTCAAAAATAAAAAAAAAAAAGAAAAAAGCAAGAAAAAATAGTAAAAAGAGAAAAAAAGAGAAGGAAGGGGTGGAAATGAAGGAAGTTGGAGAAAAAGCAGGCTTAAAGTAGAAATCTTAGAAATTCTGCTTGCAAAATAACTCCCATCAGCCAACCACAAATCCTATAAATATCACCAGATCGACTCCCCAAGCAGATATAAATCAATAAATAAACAAACCAACCTCCAAGTTAAAAAAAAAAAAAACAACCCCACCAAAATAAAAAAAGACCAAAAACCACAGAAAAGCCTAGCTGCTCTCAGCAAGGGCAGTGGGTTTGCCAGCTCCCCGAGAATGATGGCAATTTGGAAAATAAGGGAAGAGGAAAAACAACTTTTCCTGGGTACATCCTGTGAAGCCTGCAGCAGCAAACCTGATGAGACACCGCTTCTCTCCTTGGGATAACCAAAATACTGCCCAAGGGGAGAGGGGATGGTGATCCCACAACCCTCACCCATAAGTCCTCAAACCGGGTACAGAATTAGGAAGAGCAGTATGTCACCCCGTACCATCAACCTTTGCTTTCGTCACTCCCAAATCAACATTGATTGGGCTAAAGAAACTGGTTTTCAAGCAGTTTGCATGGGACAAACATCACCCGGACCTGACCTACATGACCTTCAATTCTCTATAGTTCATGGAGCCAAAAAAAATGAGGGCATAGGGCTGCAGGGAAATTATTTTCAGCCAAAAGTGTACCTATAGCAAGACCGACCATTGCATGGATTAGTGTCATTTTTGCTGAACCATTCATACAATAGAATATGACACTCATTTTCAAAAAGTGGAATTGACAGAGTCTGACCTTTAAAATTTTCTGATTCATACAGACAAAATATCTGTCCTATTTATTTTTTAAAGCAAGAACTCTAAGATGTGCTCAAAATCTGAATGAAGCACTCGGAAGCCCCAGATTCAGCTCAAAACTATGCAACCCAAAAAGATATTCTTTATTTTCTGGTCAACAAAAACTAAAGTCAATATATTTTTCTTTTGGCTCAACCTGAAAAGGAATTTTTCAATTTGTCAGAGCTTCAAGGAAACCAAAAAAATCTATTATTTGCACAGCCCTGCTGCCAGACAGATCAGTCAGAGCAGCACAGGAGAATCGCCACTGTGATGTGAAAAGGTACAGAAGTTCTTACGAGGATTCATTTTGGAGCTGAATTTTGCAGGCAGCATCATTAGTCCTCTGCCAGTCTGCAGGCCAGCAGCTGCTGCAAAGTCTTTTGATAGGAAAGCCAAGAGGTGTGATTGCCCCCTCAAAATTCAGACGCAGCCTTGGCTCATGTCTAAGAACTAAGGAGAAATCCCCAAGCCCAAGCACTGAAGCCTGATTTCCCAATGAAGTCTGGGTTTCCCTGCAACACAGGCTGCTGCTGCCAGAGCCAGACAGGGCTGGTTCTGCCTCCAAGTTGAGAAAGGAGCAACGAATCCACTGAAATGAATCTGTGGTCCTTTGCATGAAAAAAATATTAGGCCAAGGGCCGTTTCCTCCTTCAGACATGTCACCAGAAATCCTCCAGCCACCAGCCTGCTCCAGTCCCCCACGAGTACCAACTGCACAAGTTGCTGGGCTGGGAAAAGCTCACGTGTCCCAGCTTTCACAAGTTCTTCCACTGAAAAAGAAAAAATGATGTTCACGTACACTACATGCTGCAGCAGCCCCACAGATGGTTATTCATCTTGGGTGCATTGTTTTCCACTCAGATCATACATAACCTCAGCAGCAGCCATGGATACTTTCTATATGAACTCTTGCACCCAAGGAACATGGTATACCACAAAATTCAGGACTGGCCTAAAGCACATCACCTTCAATAAATTATTCGACAGAACATCTGGAAAATTTCTTCAGCCCAAGAACTGTTTTCTGCACGTAACACTCCGAGTGTGGGATTAAAACTATGGGAAACTGTGACAATTCAGGGCATCTGTGTAAAAGCCCAGTGAATACTGGGGACTGTCCTTGAATCCCCTAACTCAGTCCTAGATGAGGGACCTCTACTTTGAGGCACTTTGTCCCCACATTGTTCTAAATACAAAGGAGAACCCAGGATGTTCCTGAGTTTAGGAGAAGGTTGGCTGCAGACAGGTGGGCACATGAGAGATGCACATCCCCAGGCAAGGGCAGGACAGGGTGTAGAGAGCCTTTTGGAGAGCATCACCATTACAAATACTCAAGAGCATCTCCACTCCAGCCTTTTCCTGCTTTGTCGAGCTGGCAACTTAATTGGGACATCTCCAATTCTTCAGAAATGCCATACATCTCCTCACTCATTGCAACGCATCCCCAAAGCTGTGAGCAGACACCCCTGGCTGGAGCTACGGACAACACTTGCTAAAGCTACAGCAAGTCAGAGATCTGCTCTGGACTAGTGGACACCTGACAGTAAGCCATGATATCGTATTTTCCACAAAGAGGAAAGAAAAAGTTAACCCACGTCCAGGCTCAGAGAAAAAGTAAGGTCAAACTGCTCCAGCTGTTAGGGCACAGGCTCAAGAGCCCAGTAAGTGTCTCACGGACAAGCTTTACCCTGCCAAGATAAGCTGAATGGTGACTGTGACTGAACTGGGACTGGAGATAACCTAGGATGTTACACTGAAAACATCCCCTCCTCTCACATTAGCGAGTCATGCAATTGATGTTATTCAAACCAGAGAACACCCATCCTTCCATCCAATTCTTTTCACTTCTTTATCTAGCATTTATTTTGAAGACAGACTGCCAATATCCAGTTAGTTATACTGTATTCCTTTGCCAACCCAACCACCAAAAAACCTGTACGTAAGGGACACCATCTCCCTAGACACTAGAAATTATATAGACAGCTTTTAATTCCTACATTGGTGGTTTCAAACCAGAGTACCTTAGCAAAAATGGAAAATTCTTATTAATTAATGGTATTTATTGGTGTAAAGAAAACTAAACTATAAGCCACCTTCTCCTTCGAGCTAACAGAAGCTCCAGTCCATGAAGCCACAGCTCCAAGAGATGCTCACAGCACTCCTGGTGGGCAGTGTCTGCACAGAAGCCAAAGAGTTGGTTGTCCACCGGAATATCTGCCGATATCGCCCACACCACCTCCTCCAGGGACTGGTGTACATGTGAGAAAGCATCTTGCAGGTCTAATCAAAGCTCCTGAAGAAGTGATTGTCTTGAGTATTTTCCTGTCTAAGATCCCAGCCCCCAGAAACCAAGGTGCCTACACGGCATGGCCAGTGTGAGCAGATAGGCAACGTGACCATGCTGGCATCCCACCTGCTTTAGTGTCAGGTTATTCCTAGCTCTTTTTCTTAAGAAAGATAAATATTAATTGTTTTATGTTCACCTGAATGATCCAGAAAAGATGGTCAGGCTGGTGCTCCTCACTAGATCTAGATGATCACTGCCACTCGCACACAGAGATAGGATCCTTACGGCTCTGAGATACTTGTCTCAAAATGCACAAACATGGGCCAAACTGCTTGAACAGCAAAACCATGTCCTTACTGGAATTAGGGTGGGCAAAGGAGAGTGAAAACGAACACTTGTTTCTGCAAAGGACAGCAGTATCTACGATACTTGCGCCTGTACTGCAACATCAATCTGTCAGTCAACCAGCCAACCTCAGAAAGTCAGGCTCCAGCCAAGTATTTGGGTACCCCAGCAAGATCTGAGATGCCAAAGCAGCTTCCTGGCTCTAAGCTCAGAGGGTCTTCATAAAACTTTGTGCCTCCCAAACAGGTTTTTGTGGACCTTGTGAGCTCTGCAGAAAACCACGGAAGTTATTCTGCTTGCTACCGTAAGGGCACAGCTGCCCTTCGGGTCTGCCTCTGCACAGGCAGCAAAGGAGCTTCACTACATCAGCACAGATTCACTACAATAATTCTCCACCAATGTTATTTTGCAGGGCTCTATTTTCCACTCATACATATGGCAAGGCGGCAGCTTGCAGACTGAGTGTATTGGTCTCTGGTGACTAATTGCCTAGGTAATTAAAAAAAAAAAAAAACTTATCACGCCACAGCTATGCAGCCACTATATTGCAATATGAAGTGGACATGCTCTTGAGTCTCCTGGGATTCCCTGAAATTTGCAGTCGGGAGAGGGTTCAGAAAAAGGACATTGAGAAGGTAAAACCCCACGGTGCCTGTAAGGCTCTTAAATGTGACCTACAGGCTTCCCTGCAGCCACTAATGGGCAAACTCTGCACTTTGCACAAATTATCACAAGTATCAAAAATATCTTTACAACGGAGCTTTTATTCCCATATATTTGAAGCAGCTCTCCCCTTTTGTTTCTTCTCTAAACCAGTTAAAATGAGCATTAAGGGATGTAATTATGTTGTTAGCTTAATTGCCTACTTAAAGCAGAATCTACAGGGGTTTAATGCAAGATTTGAAAAGGGGGGGGAAAAAAAGGAAATTGGCATATTACTGGATACAATTTTAAAAATGAACCTCTTCTGGGGAAAAGTAAGTTTGGGGCATGGGACGGGGCGTGCAGGGAGAGGAGGTGAAATCAGCCCCCATCGCTTTCCGTCGCATGGTTTTGTCAAAATGCAAACTGTTGGCCCATTCCTTTTCCAGCAGTCTAATTTTGGAGAATTTGACCTAATTAATCATTAACCACCACAAAAAAAAAAAAAGTATCCCTCCTTCAGTTTGAAACCTTAATGCTATTATTGGCATGACACACTTAAGCTCAGGATAGGGGCTGTTATCTGGTACGTGCCTGATGCTGCGAGGACCAGTCCAGCTGGGAAAACTCTTGCTCCCAAATCACCCAACAGACAAACAACCCTTTTCCACAGACAGAGGAGCACAAACAGAACAAGGGGAGAAAAAAATAGGTACCCAGCCCTTGTTCTGATAGCTTCTGTCTGAAAAAAAAAAAGTCACCAGTGTCAATAAGCAAAGGCAGAAGGATGCTCATCCTCCCTACAAGTCAAGCCATCCTCTCCCATGCACGCTCATGCACGGGCTGTCTTTTATACTTACTTAGAAACACTAAACTAAATTTTCTGTGTTCACACCACCTCGTTTAACTAACTTTACGCCAGAACCAAAAAAAGCACAGGGCAAAGTCTGCTGATGAGCAGAGCAGAGTGCGATGCTGCCGGAGGCTGGAGAGCCAGCCACGCGTTGCCAATGGTCCTACCACTTCCCTGGTGTCACTAATGGCATCACACGGCTCTGGATGGGGAGAGACTTCTAAGGCATCAGCAAAAACTGCGGATTTTTTTCATTCATGGTCCTAAATGCCTCTAATTTCTACATTTCTCCTCTCTTCCCACTGAGAGTTGCCATGGCTGGTATTGTCTCCGCTGTCTTAGCAACTGAGTTGCTGCTTCTTGAGCACTTTTCGGCTCCCCTAACTAAACCCTATAGATTTAGATTCTTCAGCACTGGGGTTTGTCAGACCTAGAATTAAGCTCAGCACTTCTATGTGCTGCCTTCTCTTCCCCAGCTCAACTGCTTTATTTAAAGTACAGCTCTAACCAGAGCTAAATCCCCTGCTCTGAACCTCCAGTTTGACTCAGAAACTTGGTTTCTGCAGGTTTTTGATGACCTTCCCCCTGTCTAGTGCTCACCACAGAGCTGGGGCATGCAGGGGACACAAAATTTGGGGGAAAACCCCACCGCCACCTTTATGAGGTTTCACTGCCCGTATGACCCAGCAAGGGAAAATGCTCATGAAAATTCAATAAATACATGTGGGAAACACCATTCTGCTCCTGCAGAGATGGAGCAAATCTTTACCCACAGCGGTTTGCTCAGAAATACACACCGAGCAAAACCAAGTGCCACCATCTTCTTGTTTTCCCAGTAAGAGAAACAAAACGGTGATCACAAAAGTGATGCCTTACACCCAAAACAAGACCCCTTCCAGGGTCCACTCCCTCGCCTAGGCAGTCCTTCCTAAAAGCTTATTTAAAGAAAACTTTGAAATCTTTAAGAAAACATTTTATTTCTTATATTATTCAAATATTCAATACTCAGTATGTTATTTCAAATGTTATTATATTTGAAATCTTTAAGAAAACTACTTTATGTTATAAGCAGCTGTTTCCCTACAGCCTTTTGCAGATCCCCCAGAGACCACTGCTGGCATTTTGGAGACTGATGGTGTTTGATGTGTCCACAGTTGGGAACATCACACTCCTGGATGAATTATCGGTATACTCAAAAAAAATCACAGAATTAATGTATTTTGGTGCCTCCTTGGGAACACAGAGGAAACATACATTGTTACAAAGTTTGGTATTATTAGGAGGAATATGTATAGCACAAATTAAGGACTTCAGAGAAGCCACCACCTTGGATCATTTGATTAATACAGTAAGTGCTTCCTATGCCAATGTAAGTAGATTTCAAACAACTTGAACTCAATGTAATTAGATTAATAAAGCACCAGAATCAAGACATTAGGTTGAAAGGAAAAATGTGAAAGAATTTGGAAATCAGCAGATAAAGTGAGAGAAAGTAAACAAGGGGATACATCAACTGACAGGCTCATAAATCCTGGGGAGTCTGACGGTGAGTCCGACCAAACAGTCACCAAGCAGCAATGAACAGCACCATCAAAAAAACCCAGGTTTAAAAGCCCATACTGGAAACATAACCCCATGCAGGGATTACATTAAAACCACATTGAAAAATAACACTGTTGCAATATCAAGTCAGAAAATGCCAAAATTTTGGTGGAAGCCACCCTGTGGGATGTGCCACCAGCCTGCCCCACGCTCTGACGCAGGCCCGAGTTGCTTGAACACACGCTGCTTCTTCCATGGGACCCTCAACCCTTCCAGCACTCCGTCTGATTTAGAAAAAGTAAAAATAAAGGGAGAAAAAAAATTTCTAGCAGCGAAACTGACCTGGCCAGGACTGCTGCTGGATGATCGGGTCATTGATTCTGCAATGTTTGTGTGTAATAATTCTTTTTTTTATTTAGATTTAAAATTTTGAGAATATTTTCTAGAAATAATTAGAATTTAATTTTTCTTTTTTTTTTTTCCTTCCTGTATTTGTGCTTTCCTCCATACCTGGGTCTGGGCAATGCGGGGACACCAAGGACACAGGAGAGATGTCCTGCTCAGTCCCCGGTCCTGCTATGTGCCACCCCAGCTGCCTCTTTCTCTTGAGGCTCAGCTGAGCATTTGCAGCTCTAGTACTTTCCGAGCTGGATTGGGGTGTTTTTCCACAGTGCCATATCCCTGAAATACAAAAACTTCTCCCAATTTTCCAATCGACGCCCACTAGGTTTTTTTTCTTCCTGCCCCAGAGAAGCCAAGTGCTCGGTGACTGTGCCAACCCTGAACCAGCCACCTGAGCCCGGTGGGTCATTTAACCACGTTTAGGAGGGAAGGCCTCAAAACCCACAAAAATTCATAAAGATCAGCAAAAGACAAAAGGCCTTCCCCCCCCCCCCGCCCCGAGGGGCAGGGACCCAGAATTGCCTGGGTCCAGCGCAACACACTTTCCCCTATGGCAATTTTTTGGGCTCACCCAAAAGCAAACCCATCTTCCTCTGAACCCCATTCATCAGCCAGGGCAGCGGTAGTTTTTGCTGCAACTTCTCCAAACAAATTCCCCCCTTAGGCAGACACCTGGCTTGGAAAATTTCAGCCCAAACACTTAAGAAGTTTTGGCAGAGTTATAAAGAGTTAAAAGCAGAGGCTAGTCGGAGTTGGGCAATCTTCACCAGCGGCACAGCTGCCAGCTCCACCTGCAACGCAGCCACCCAAGGCAAGCAAAGGCCAAAACGAAAAATTGAAAAAAAAAAAAAAAAAAAGCAAAAAAAAAAGCTGAATGAGTCATTGTTCATCAGACGAGAGGAGGAATAGGGAATTTGTTTGTTTGTTTGGGAGGGGGGGTGGTGTGTTAGAGATACTGAAGGAAGAAAGGTTGCTTTGTTTTACAGATATATCACAGGAAAATTCTTGTTTCGAGATTATGTAGAGCTATTAATGATGAGCAAAACGGCTGTCAGTCACAGCCTATATTCCCTGGGTAATGAACAAAGTAGTATTTTTATTATACACAAAAATAGAGGGGCCCTCCCACCACCAGCCCCGGGCTCTCTGCAGCCCAAAGCAGCAGGCACCCAGCGCCGGGACGGACCCTCCCGTACCCCCAGCCTATGCCTTCTCCTGCACTTAACTTTAGCCAGGGAAATAAAGCTAAAGCCAAAATGGGGCCACACATGTGAGCGGTTAATTCAAATCGCTTTAACTATTTGCATTAGTAAGGGCGACATGAGGATGCAAGAATGAAACAACCGGTGGCATAAGACAGCACGGATTGGGCAAACTGAGGTCAAAAGGGCCTTTTCAGAGCTGCTTGTGTAATTTTCTTCCTTTTTTGACGAAGTGAAGAAGAAATAACATTAATGAATCATGAACACATCACGTGCCTGGTGACCTTGCAGAGTCACCAGCAACTCCCACTCATTTATTTTTCAAACAGAACTAGGAAGTAAGTATCGCTAGCCCATGTCCTTCTCAAAGCTGCTGTCATGCAACCAAAAGATGCTTGGGCAATAAGGAAATAGGGAAGAATTTAAACAAACAGCCCCAGTGCAAACTCACACCTCGGCAGGTGCCTGTCCCACCATGCCGTGCCCGGGGGCACCAGCTACATTCATAGGCAGCCACCACGCAGGTGCTTTGCAAATCCCATCCCACATGCCAGCACATTTGGATTTTGGGAAAGCCTTTAATACCTCAAGCTCATAAAGACTTGCACTCCAAAAAAAAAAAAAAATTATAAAAACATTTAGGGCTTTATATGGGCTTCTTTTTGTAGTTCCTATTAAAGTTTTAGTAAATATATTAAAATAAGTAACTGGGAACTTCACCCCCATGGTACACCCATCTGCTGAGCCACTCTGATCTTGATTTACTGGCTGACACCAGAGATAAAAGTGCAAGGCTCTTTTGGGGAGAAAAATATGCTCTGCCCGACGGGGAGCAGCGAGGTCCCTATCCCCATCCCTGTCCTGGTCTAGGCCAGTTTTGGAGACCCCTGTGCACACCGAGAGTGGAGCTTTTTACAACAGCTCTTGCTGGCAGCACAGGAATGCCAATGTCATGAATCATGTCCTTCCTTGTAACAAAGAAGAATTAAACGTACAGTATTAACAGTGAATTTCTTGACCTACACAAGGAGAATTTCCCATGGCCGACGATGCTGTAAAAAAAGGCAGCAGAGATAGCACAAAGTAATCAGCAAAATTATTTTAAATTTCCTCTTGCATTGGCACCAATACCCTGAATTTTAAAGTCATCCTACAAGTTTTTGAAACATTTTGAATCAAAATGGCTTTTTCTTTTTTTTTAATAAATGTTTCTGTGGTGCATCGTAGGCTTAGTTTTGGTTTTGATTTTTTTTTTTTTTGTTTTAAAGGGGAACTAATCTATCAAGTCTTCTTCGAAGGCAGTAATAGTTAAGCACATGCTAACAGAAGTGCAAATCAAGACCAGGCCAAGCGACATAATTACTTTCCAGACGGGTGAACGTGCCGGCAATGGAGTAGCCCATCTGCTGAGAAAACGAGTGGAACAACAGCTCCAATTTTTTTTTTCAAGCAAAGGTGCAGCAACAAACCCACAAAATAGGTTTTGCTTCCAGCCGTCAGCACCTCAGAGCCATTTTTATAATCCTTGTTTTCTTAGATTATCCCAGTGTGGTTTTTCTCCTGTTTCCTTGTTGAGCACTATTTAACCAGCACAAAGTATGCAATCATTAAACCATGCGACACAGAGCCAACTGGTCACCCAGAAATGACCAACAGCAGCAACCAGTCATTTCTGAAATAACTGGTTTGTTGGTAAATCGATAAAAATAAAATCGCCTTTGGTGAATGTAATTTGAAGGTAGTGCTGGGTGCTTGGCGGGTTTGGTTTCAGCCCTGCAATGTGCCAGGTCCTGGCACGGGAGGGCAGCTGAGCTGCACCGGGTGCCCACTGTATGCATCTGCACCCTCCGAGAGCCTCAAGAGGGACACAGATATATAAGAAAGATGCAATTATAAGCATCTCTTTAGCAATAACCATTTCATTTAATAAATAAAAAAATCTGTTTAGAGGCCTGGCCCTCCAAGCTGGACTTTCTCTCGCAATTGCAGAGACTTCTCTCAGACTTGCAATGAGTAAAGCGTGTCTTTAAATTAAGTATTGCAAGTTAAGGCATACACACATTTTCCTCCGTCCACCTGCTGATGTACCGGGGACCAGGGCAGCATCACAGGTGCCACCACCCAAGATGCAGCTCTGGAAAGCGAGTAACATTTCTCCCATTCCTTTCACGTTCAGACTCTGAATCTGAGCAGAGCACTGGGGCCCGCTATACTGACTTTGGAAGGAAGCCAGATAAAACCCAAATGCACCCCTCCTGCCCAAGTGCTGCTCAGTGTGCCAGGATGCAGGATGAGTGCCAAGACGTGGTCCCCCTGCTCAGGTTCAGCTCTGTGCTTGCTCCAGGCGTTTACCAAGTCAAATTATGAGCAGTCACTGGGCAATCATTAACCAGGGAGGCCAACGGGTGCCAAGTCCACACACCTGCCTTGCAGGGGAAAGTCATGTGAAATAACACCCTTAAGGAACCAGCACTGCTCACCATCCCAGAGAGTCTCTGATTCAGTGATAAAACTGCCCATTCCCATGGAAAAAACCCAATCAGCACATGCAAAACACAAAGCCGTCCCTTTCTCCCGACTTTAAAAACCATGCTGGAAGCAAGAAGCGAGCACTGTGGTGACCAAGTCTTGGCAGCTGTCCCTGCGCCACGTCCTGCTCACGGGAACCAGAGTGTTCCCCCTCCATGGTTTCCCCTGCACCAGCTGGGCTTGCAGGACAACAGGGATTCAGTCAATCAACTCACCATTCCCCCACGTTGGTATTTGCACCCTGCAGCCCCAGGGTCCTTCAAGGCTGGCAAGTCAGAAAACCCGTGTCTTTTACTTAAAAAACAAATCTTTTAAAAGTCTGAGTGAGATTTTGGGAGCAGACGGAGCCCGTTTCAGCAGCATTTACCCATTTAGCTGATCTCAATTTTACAAATGTGGCAGCGGCTGAGCCCGCGGGTGAAGCGCACAGCCTGTGCAAATACTGCCCGAATTATGCTGGGTGCCAAGACAGGGCAAGCGGAGAAGATCCAGGCCCCGCTCCAGCTGGTGTGGGCACCCCCGCCTCATCTACTTCTAGAGGCACAGGTACATTAGTCCTCTCATTTTCGAGTTTCCTAAGTGCACTGAACCAGTTTTTCCTGTTTTACTTCAAATTAATGGTCACCACTGAAGGGAAAGCAGCACTGGGTGCTCCCACCGGCCCAGGTGCAGCGCGGTGGAGCATCTCTGGGGCTTTAATGCCAGGAAATGCTGCAGAAATTGCCCTTTGAGGGCACTGGATGTCAAATTTCAAAGCCCATGCCAGCACCTCCTTCTCCTCTCCACGAAGTGGGCACACCAAAGCAGCCTCTGGCACCCACCACTGCCACCCCTCAAGTCCCCGCACCAATGTGGGCAGCGTCCAGAAGCCCCAGTGTTCTGTCCCTCCTGGGGAAGTACCCATGAAGTACCTGGCCCCCCCAGATCAGTGCCCCAAATCGGAGGAGGAGGAGGAGCCCCAACAGTTCTCCATGTGCACAAATCTCCTCCTGTTTGAACAGCATCATGTTAAAGTGACAATTACAAAGTCACCACCCAGCAGGTCTCAAGGTCTTCTCCACTAAATAAAATCCTTCATGGCAATGATTTCTGTGCAGGTACCAGTCATTTCCATGCAAAACCCCAACATTTCTGCAAACAAGAATGGGTGAATTCCTGTTTGACCACTGGCACCATCCTCATTCTCCTCCAAACACATCCCAACCACCCTGACCTGTGCAGGGAGCAAGCCTGGGACGTCAGACCTGGATGGAGAGACGAGCCCCATCCCATAGGTCCTGCGATTGCAGCAACCCTCCAGCACACTCAGCAAGATTTTTAAATAACTCCAAGGCAAATAAATGGTGTTGAGCTCCTTCACTTGTAGGGGCTCACCATGTCAACCACCACTTAACGACCAGCCTGTTGTTTCGACCTGCTACACGGCAAAACATTTAGGCATCTGATTTTTAACACTTTTCTGTAACTCTCTGTATGCCTACATGGAAACTAGTTTTGTAATGCATTAGAAAATACAACTACTGTGAAATCACCGATTTTGTTGCCTTGCTTTCAGTGGAAAAAAAACCTGAAATGGAGGCTTTGCAATTTCTCAAATACAGAATTTCAGCTCCCAAGAGATTACTAATTTTTGTAAAAAAAAACCCAAACAAAAAAAAAACCAGAGTTATTTTGTAAGAAAAATATTGAATGTCCAAACTAAGTCAGAAGTTAAACATGCCACTGCCAAACTTCTGCAAGACCCAACCGCTATATTAAGAAAAGAGATCATAAAACAAACAAAACTCCAAACAACCTATGGGCCATGATAACCAACATCCAACAGCAATACTTCTTTCGCTATGTGTAAATTTCTAATTATAACCACATACAAAAAAAGTCCCTCCAAATCCAATCAGAATTTTTCCCACCTTGACCCCAGAGACCAAATTTACCCAATCACAGTTTTAAAAATTATTTCCATATGTTAATTATTTCCTGTAAAAGATTAACTCACTTCTCTTTTGTGTTACAGTAAAATCCATGTGGAGGCCTCGAATTCGGCGTTAGCTGAGCACCAAATTACAGGACTTTTCCACATTTCAGGCCCAAAACAGATGCTCACAAAGCAAAACATAAACCCAAGCAAAATTCTACCCAGCCAGGTCTGTCCTCATCACAATCACACGACTGGGCCAATGTCTGTTTAACTGTTTGGTTGGGATGAGGAAGAACATGAAACTGTTTACTGATGCCCACCAAGGAGAGCGTGTGAGAACCTTCCTACAGAAAGTCACTGTACTTAAGGTCCAATTGCTCCTCTGTGCTGATGAAGATCTGGGTGATTCAGGCGGTTTCTGGGGGTCCATCTCATTCTCCAGCTCTTCCTCCTTGTCCTTCAGGCCATGCAACCTGCACAAATCCAAGCACTCCCTCCAAGCTGGTGTTGGTCCCAAAACTTGTCTTCCAGCAGCCTGACCAAGCTGCTACCCAAGAGGAAAAGCACCCACTGAACAGGGATTTTATTTCTTTATTCTATTTCTTTTTTTTTTTGGTGGCCGTTTATCTCAGTCCTGAAGGGCCAAAATGGCCCCAAACCCTCCTGCCTACTCAGAGATGGCTCGGGACTGGAGAGGAAGATTGCTGATTCCAACAGTGAGGAAGGGCTCAGCTGCCTCCCATCCCATAAACTTAAACCAATCCATAAGACTGTTTGCTTTGTCAATACAAAAGTAGAGCATAAAGCCTTCAGGCACCAGTTAAATCTCGACACCACTGTATTTATAGTTATGAATAATAAGAGCTTTTCCACAGCACTACAGCAGCAAGGCATAATTCAACAGAAATTCAATTTTTAAAGGATGATGAATTGTGATACACTGAGATTTTTATGCTCCTATGACTATTAAGAAGCCCATGATATTCATTTTAGTAAAGTAAAAATTGAATAGGGCAAAGTACTGTTCATGATTCAGGTAAGAGCACCACTGCTGGCATCTGCACAGATCACCATTGTGACCGGGTAGGAGATGGGCAAGTTCAGATGACTCCCAGGCTCTGTCATCGCTGATGTGAGCTGTGAGTTTGGGAATCACTGAGCTTCAGCATCTTCTCAAGCACCTCCCACAAGAGACCACTGTCTCTCTCCTGTGTCACACCACACCATGCTAATTTTGCAACTCTCCTGTTCCTAAATTCTTCAGCATTTCTCCAATTCATCGAAAAAATGCTCAAAGATTGGTTTTAAAGCCTTCTCCAGCCCTTCTCCCAGCTTCTCGTCATCTAGCCCATCTCCTGGCAACGTCCCAAGGAGTGCGACAGTAACCCCTACACAGACAACATGCTGCTCTACGTGGATCTCCTCTCTGATGTGTTCATCCTTCTTCAGAATCACACAGAGGTTTTGCCCAATTAGGATTCTGCATTAGCTCATTCAGGGTGCCTACAGTACCCCTTCTGAAACCAAGCATTGCTTTTGCCTCCACAGACCCAAACTCCCCTCTTTTGTTATGTTTCTCCAGCCCATGAGTCAATTATCTTCTCCTTTAAAGCATTACCAGAATTCACGTCCCAAAACTTTGTCCCCTTAGCACAAACCCGCCATCAGGATGAATCACAGCAGAAGCAGCGATGCCCTGACTGTGGCAATGCTATCGTCAGCTGAAAGGCAGAACGAAGCCTAGAAATTCTTAAGTGACAATTACAGACCATCCCATGCATGAGGATGCTTCTGCTTAAAATGATCAGTTGGTGGCTGGCTTTTACCCTAAACTGCAGGGGTTTCTCTCTCTAACAAAAACCTTTATATCCGAGCTATATTAACCACGGAGGCTTTTAGCATCCAAATACAGACTTTCAAAATTCTGACACTCTTACCATCACTGATTTCTAGCAGTAGGTTCCATATCTACAGCTCTATGTGTCATTTTAAAGGGACTGATTCACCACCAGGCTTCATTTTACCCATTAAAGCAACAAAGCATTTCAGCCCAATGTGTGAAAAACAAATGCTTGTTCACACAGCTTCACATAAACTGGCTCCTGCTTAGGCAGGGCACCCTGCTGCCAAGCTCTTTGTTGCCTTAGGATCCTACTTAAATCTAGATATCAGGCCCCAAGGCTGATTGTTGGCACTGTATTGCAGGTTGCAGGTTTGCAGCATGGGCTGGGGTCACCTGCTCACCATGGACCTTCGAGGACACACACCCCGCAGGACCCAGACCCCTGCTCCAGCACACGAACTCTCACATCTCATTTTGCAAACGCCCAGCAGACCCAAGCTCTCCATCCCTTCCATAGCTGTGTATTTGCCAAGGGCAGTCAAATAGATAGTACCTGCCCAAAACACCACTGGAGAAACACCTGAAACAGGTTAAATAAGGAGCCTGATGCCAGAAGAGGGAGATAGTGTAGATACAGTCCCTCCACCCTCCAGCTTCTCATCTTGCTCCCAACCACATCCATGGGATCCCCACTGCCCACCCTCTCCTCCGCTGTTTTCACACCCTCCTGCCCCAGAGCTTGGGAAAGAGGGTAAATAGGTCTCATTACCTCCAGCACTCCCTGACTCCCAAACCCATACAGACACACTCAAAAACTCTTACTTCCCTCTAAATCTCGTCTCAAGGCTTTTCAGCTTATCAAGTCTTTCATTTGACTTCAATGGCCTTTGGAAAAGGCTTGCTGAGCCTCTTAATGATGCTCCACTGCACACATAGCTCTTGTCTAACAAAACCTTTTGTAGGCAACATGCTGGTCCGACAGCAGGGCAGCTCTGCCCAAAAGCCTGGTCCACTGCAGACTCACATGGGAGACACGTGACTCTCCCTGTATGGGTCAAACGTTACTCACCACCAACCACATTCCTCCCCAACGAAACACTGCAAGGTCTACCTAGAGAGGCAAGTGACTCCTGAACACCAGCTCTAAAGGGGGAAAATTCACTGGGGAGGTAGATTTAACGACTTTCACAGACATTCAAGCAATGGGTGCTGCCAGCATGGCAGGAGGTAGGTAGCTTATTCCCAGCCACAGAAACGCTGTCAACGAGCACCCCGGTCGCATCCGGAGGGAGGCACAGAGCTGACCCCCACAAGCGCCGTCCCCTCCACGACGTTGGCAGCAGCGTTTCAGATGAATTATAAACAGAAGTCTTTGAAACACGTAACTAGGCAGCAGCTATGAAGACACCTAAAACTTTCCACACCACTTTCAACCCAATTCAAACTGGGACTTGTCGGTGACTGCTCTGATCGTCCCCACTGCCACGAGCCCTGGGGACAGCAATGCCACCCCCATGCCCAGCCATTTCATGGACATGAGACAGCTGGGGCTGGCCCATCTGTGAAAACGAGGCCATGACCACGAGCAGGGTGGAGGGACACCCATCCCTTCATTCCCCTCGGGACTATTCCCAGGTCCAGGTCCTCCTCCTCAGACTCCCTTCAGACCCCTAAACAAGGAATGGGTTTCTGATGGGCATCCCTACCACATCCTACCACACCAAATGTCAACAGATCAGGTCACAAGGAAACAGTAACATGGACTTTTAACATACATGGAGCTTCAAAACAGCTCACACTTCAGTCTGTTTCTATAAGCACCACCTAACATTGTCCCCCTAACAAAAAAGGTGGAAAAAATGGAACTATGAAGAAATGATAGTTACTGTGTGATGCTGCCAGACCAAAGAGACTCCTGTACCCATGGCAGATACAACAAACACCTCAAAAAGAATAATGTGGGGAAAGGATTCAGAATAGATTTTCTGCAGGTGTGAACACCCTGTGCCAACCTGGCTAAAAATGTCTTAGCAAGATGTTCAGCCTGTATGTCTTCATATGGAAAAGAAGAAAGAAAACCAGCCTTGTCAAACAGACTTGGCATTACTTCCACATAAGATTTATGGCTTTGGTTGAGAAATAGAACTATTTTAGCATAAGAGACTTAAGATTTTTGCAGGGCTTACTATTGCCGAAGATGTTCATTCAAAAAATAAATTAGCCCTAGAACAGAAATCAATGTTAACACATACTAAGTGGATCAAAAAATAGCTATTTGATAAATTTTGAAAACTAACTGTAATGAGGGAATCCTCATTTCTTCCAAGAGAAAGCAATACCTGAAAGGATTCAATATCTATCAATGATTTACAAGGAGCCAGAAAAATCATTCTCAGTCATGTCTGCAGAGAACATAAAATTAAAAATTAGCTGCACATAATTAAAGAGGACAGGTCACTAATACAATGCCATCTGGATCGATGGGTGTGCTGGACTCATTTAAACAAGATGCATTTTTAAGCAGCCAAACACAACTTGGGGGGGGGAGTAACATGCTGAAGAATGGCTGGAAACCACTTAGTTGTCATGGTGGAGACCAAAGGGAGTCCTGCTGCCCACGTAAGGCCATGGAGAAAGAGGTCAGGGGTGTTAAGAAGAGGACAGTAAGGCTGTGCAATGTACCGACACCACCAGTGACATTGTTATTTTGTGCTGTTTCCATTTCTCCTGCAACAATCACAAACTAGATGGGAGAGAAGAGGCACATCCACCACCCAACTCCTTGTATCCTACAGCAGGTATCTGAAATGGGCCCATCCCTCCTTGTTGGCTATGAACAAAGATAAACTTTGGGCCAAACAAAACCCATGGGTTTGACTCCGGAGTTGCTGCCCTGGGCAGTGCAGGAGGTTGCAGCTGGATGACCACAAGCCTTTCCAGCCTTGAAAGCTACAAGTCCACGAAAGGTGGACAGAGCATTATCTGGACTCACACTAGCGCTGTTCAGACACTAAAGCCAGCCCCATTTTCCTCAATCCTTCCTGGACTGGATGACTGCAGTCCAAGAGCCTGTTTATTTTCGCTGAATTAGTCAGATGGGTTCCTGTCAAAAACAAAGCTAATTCTCCAGCAAATTTGATGGCATCTAACAAAAATCTCCATAGCTTGGACTCAGAGATCCTGACTTACAGTTGCAGAACCCAAGGAGAGAAACAAGGAATGAGGTACCAATTATTTTCTTCCCACTTTATGTCTTATAAACCCCTTTTCCTCCTTGGCTGCCCAATTTATTTTTTATTACTGCCCTAGACGGCAGCTCCAGAAATGAAACACTTAACCTCTGCAAGTTGCTTCTCTTAATGAATACGCAGCAGTTCTATTCATTACATGCAAAAGGAAAAGCCAAATCTGTTTCTGCTGCATTAGCCAGCATGGCTGTTAAACGCAGCACAGAGAGTAGCCATGGCGACCTTCTCGGAAAGGAAAACCAGACTTTTCCAAAGGCTATTGTCAGCGCTCAAAAAAACAAAATAGAAGCAACTTTTTTTTAAAAAAATTATTTATTGCTACTTTGAAAGAAAATTCAAAGCCAGTGAAAGATGGCAGACTGACAGCAATAAGGAAGGAGTTTATCCACAGACTGCGCATAATATATACCCAAGGTGTTGAGAATTTATTGCTGGGGTACCTCAAATCTGACCTGGAAATAACCACCTTTATAATGACACAGCAATTGATCTCCTTGTATACCAAAATCCCCAACACCTCTGCTAAGTCTACTGGCTGATGCTCAACTGGTTGCTTACCTAGAGCCCACAAAAAATTTGGTCAAATCTACCAGGATAAAGCCACCTTGAAGGTATGATATGGTGATTTTTTCTGCCTCAAAAGAAGACAAGGACAAGGCAAATGAAGATAGCTTCTATGGAAGGAGGGCTCCAGAGGGTCAAGTAAATCTCACTCAATCACTAACCATTCGAAGCTATGAGAACCACCAACCAAAATGTCTAAAACATCCTGATGCCTCCCAAACACTAGTTAATATTGACAATTTCAATGTGAGCTGGTAAAGTAATTTCTCTTCAGTTCTTGTCTTGGGAAATCTAAGACAGATTATACAACTTGCCCAGAGCCACAGAAAAAGATTTTGTGAGAACGAGACACTTGTCTCTTGAATTTCAGTCTTGTATTTTATTCACAAAATCATTTATTTGTTTTGGAGAGGTTATCTAAGTGCCTAGGGTCATCCCCAGCCTCTGCTGGGTAGTCAAAACCCAGTCAAAAAGCCAGTAGACACAACCTGGCCAGTTAAAGGATAAATATTAAGAGCACTCCAAACCACTTATTTCTACTGCAATTATTATTAAATGAAAACAGGGTCATTTGATTGCATTCCAAAGCTAAGAAGGGTGTTCCAGGATGGAGGGATCCAGGTGGTGAACTCTGTGATGGAGAACACTATGCAAAGAGCAATTATGCAGACTGACACACAAGCAACTATGATATATAACCAGGTACTGCTCTTTGGGGTCTGTTAGTAGCTTCCTCTCAGAAAAAAAATGAAGGTTTCCTGAAGTGTTCCCATGTGGCAGGTAACATAATCAGATACTGTGATCAGCTGCTGAGTAGAAACACAAACTCAACAAGCAGGAACATCAAAAAGTTGCTACAGCTTCCTGCTTCTACCAAACATGACATTTGGTCTTGGCAAAAATACATGAATGCCCAGGACCCCAAAGCCTGTTCTGGCCTCTACTTGTTAACCATCAAACAAGAGTCCAGACCTCACTCCGTCCTCTCAACCCACCCACCGAGCACTCTCTAGCTCTCCACCGAGGTCCAGTCTTCAAATAGCCAGAGCCCAGGCTCCAAGTCACCCTGACACAGTAACTTCTTAGGACAGAATGGCACTTGCCACTCCATTCCGGTAATCAATCAAGTGGATTTGCTCTTCAGGCAATTGGAGGTATCCTCAACTCCTGTCCAGCCATACAATGCAACTGTAGAGCTTTTATGGCCAGCAGTGACAGTACTCCTACAGGAATAGCAGGCAATGACACTTGTGGAGGTGGCTGGGCATCCAAGCACATTGACCAGGCATCAAATAGTGCTGGCCAACACACGAGGCATGCAAACTGCCAGATCAACAACTTCTGGTCTTAATGCTCTAATCTATGTCCTTGCAAAGCCAATGCAACTACTGTCTTCCTCCAGCAATGTGTAAGAAAACAAAATCTGAACGCAAAGCATAAATCTCAGCCCACTTGTGTTTGGTGGATACGATTTATTTTTCTCTGACCATCTTCCCTAGCTTTGAGCTAACTGCCAAACACTGTTGAAGACCATAAGCAGTTCCCACTATATGTGACTACCCACAACTTTGAGGGCCTACAACTCTGGGTGTCACTTGTTAATGCCAATCTGAATGAACATTGACTCATTTTTTAATGAACTGTAGAACAAATTAACCAAAATCAGCTAATGAAAAGGGCAACTACACAAGCCACACAGACCTGAACTCTTCAAATACTTACCCACATACTTATTTTCAGAGCCAAATACTTACCCCATGTTTTATTTTATGTATTTTAACTTCCAGCACTACACAGATCCCATCTTTAAAGCTTCTGAATACCAGATGAGAAAATCCTATGTCAAATGGCACATTAGCCACATAGCTGAGAAACTATCCATCCCAGCTAGTTTTAAGACAGACACATGAAGACCACTGGGAACCCTACGATGAAGTTGCCTACAAAAACCAACATAGACTCTGTAACCAGAAGGTATTTTCAGAATTACACACTTTGGATCGAAAGTCTTTTGCCTTTATTGACTCTCTGACATTCAAACCTATGATCCTGCAGCCATCATCAAGAATCTGGACTGTTGGACAACAGTGGTCCTTGCTCTCCTGCCAGTAACCCTGTTACTGCTCAGCCATCCCTCACAAGGGCACGCAGATGAGCAGCAGAGCCAATGGAAAGAGCCCTCATTCAGTCGAAGTTCTTTGCCTTCTTGAAAACTGGAGGCTGACTATGTTACGAGCAGTAATGCACAAGTGCTGGGTAGCAAAAGCTTTTTATCATATGAGAACATACATTTGGAAGCACCAAATAATGGAATTTTACCCTTTTTTCTTTCATTTATGGAACAGACAATACAAGTGTGAAGTGAGAACACTTTCACTTTTCACAGCCCTTAGAGGAAAAGCCTCCTCCCATGTGGACACATGCTTTCTAGGACACACTCCTTTACAGAGAAGGAAAGCCTCTCAGCAAAGCTCAGCACTGTCTGAAGGATGCACCAATGCATTTGCAGAGAGAGCCCCAGCCTGCCCTGCCGAGCACTCCCAGAAAATGCACCAAGTGATCCCATGGCGAGAGGTTCAGTGCCAGGTCTCTGGGTACCCCTGGAAGGGGGTCCTCATCACTCTCGGGCACACCTGAGAAGTTCAAGATACTCACACATGTTATTCCGGTTGCATCTTACACCAGATATGATGCAGAGGGGAGGTAACAGAAAGGCAGGATGGAAGCTTTTAGCAACTCAAATACTGCAGAAACAGAGACTGTAATATAACAAGGGGGTTCACCTGGACACCACCCCTACCCCACCCAGAAACCAACTGAGAGCTTCTGATGCACAGCAGAGAACTACACCAACTGAAGTGCCAAAAGAGACAGGCCCAGGAAGCTGCTGGGTGGCAGAGGAGGACTTGCTAAATCAAGACTGCTCCTTCCCAAAGAGCTCCTCCCAGCCCCACCATGGGCTGCTCTGCTCAATGCACAAAGTTTTGCTCCAACTGACCAGGCTTCAGTCTTTGTTTTTTTTTGGTCTTCTCAAACATTTTGGAGGTATGCGCACTCCTACAGGCTTGCTTTCCCAGTAACCTTCTTATGGCCATGTACAGCCCGTAGGGGTGCCCACACCCATCCCAGTGACAACCAGTGCTGCCACTACACCCCCTCCCATCAGATACAGGTGGACTCAGAGCACAAACATTGCTGTTTATAGCAGGGATGATCTGGGCTGCTGGGCCACAAACTGAGAAACAGCCAAAGGTCCATCCATACCACTGCTGGCTCACGCGGACCAGTTACCCATTAAGACCAATAACACCATTAGGACTTTTTGCCCTTAATTCAGCCCTGGAGGGTGGGAACTAGAGCCCTGAGCTCATCCTACATTTATACACTAACTGCCACGGGCTCAGATGCTTTCAGTGCCCAGTGAAATCTGAGAACAACATCACAGAGTGGGTCATGGCTCGGAGTAACATTTCGACGCAAACCCGTGCCCAAGTTTTGAGAAGTAAGGGTGGTAACAGAGTATTTTCCCTTTGCGAAGTTATGCTATCAGTCTGAAAGCTGCCAGTAAGAACAGCTTCCTGACACGTGCTTCCCAGTGCCCAGCGAGGCACAGGAAAAAGGAAACACAAATTCTGAATCTATGAATAAATGCGACATCCAGCACTGAACCAAAAGATAAAGGCAACTTAAGACCATTTTCAAAACTCCTACTTTTGTAGCAAACAGGATCTCAGGGAAGGGGAGGAGCGCCATGCTGCATCACAAATGTGTACAGCGGCCACTGCCTCTGCTCAGAGCTCCATGCACCTGCACAGCACCCACCTCCTCAACTCTCTGAGCACATCTCACCCCCTATACCACATCTACACTGCCAAGAAGATACAATCTTCCAGGTAGCCAAAGAGTTTTACCTATGATTGAATCCATAACCAGCCTTACTCTCATGACGTGTGATGAATGAAGACATCCTGTACCAGAATGAAGACTGCTGGGCTCAGCTTGTGACATTGTGGACACAACATCAGCCCCACCGTTATGCTCTTGTGGCTACAGATGAAGGCTCGGGCTCTTCACCTTATTCCAGCAAAGCTCTCCAAGTGCTGTGAACAAAACAAGCAAAAGCAACGGGAGCTGCACATCCCAGCACACTTGAATGAAAAACGCCTCTCTGGCTGTTCTAGCATTTCTTAGAAGAAAAGAGCCCTTCTCAGAAAGGAAAGCATCATTATCATGCTTACACAGTGCAGGTAGACATCCTCGTTCAGGGTGTGACCTTGCAAGATGCCAGCAGTCCTGGCCTTGCTCCAGACCCGTCAGTCTTCACGCACTGAGTGCAAAACTCATTCTGGCTCCTGTATCTGCTGTTTCTCACTTGGCTTCATGCAGGATCAAGCCCTTGAAAAAACATCTGAAAAGCAGCTGGACCACTCCTGTGTAAGAGTGCCTATGTGAAGAAGACTGAGCAGGCTCAGACCATGGGTCCATATAAGCTACTATTCTGTCCCCAAGAGTTGCTGCGTTAGGAAAGCTTAAAAACCATGAAAAGCCTAAGTGGGAAGTCTCCAGAATCATCTCCCATCCTCCAGCAAGCTGCAGGTCAGGGACTTCATGGGCAAGAGGTGTTGCCTTTGTGCTTGACCACTGCTGGCAGAAATTTCTTTCATTAATTTATCCAGTTGCTGCTTTTTTACTATTTTATAACATCAGACTCTCAAAAACAGACAGGACGGAAGAAGCTTGAAACATTCCCACAAAAACCATGTGTCCACACATCACACGCATAAAGGAAACAGAGAAGGAGCTACTGAAAGGTGACTTGGAGAGAGCAGAGCCATCAAAACCCACTTCTTGGTGCATGACCTGACAAAACATTCTCAACACACAAGCCCCTCACCCCTGGTTGGAAGCATAATTAATTTTGGGGAAGCATTAACTAATTTTTAAGCAGTAGCACAGTGAGGAGGCCCCTTTTGTGGGCACCGGCTGAGAACCATGCCAGCCAGCGTGACCAGGTACCAGCAGTGCTGCTCTGCCAGCGCGTGGGGACCACCAGCAGCGATGCTGCAGGGATGATGTGCAGCCCGCGCCGGTTAAATTCACACTTCAGCACCAGAAATAGGCTGCAGCCACAGCTCTATGGTTTTTTTTCTCCCAAGCCACACACTGCACTGCCAGATCGCTGCATGGCAGGAGGAGTATTTTTCAGTTTTGGGTTTGGTATTTTTGCTGCATGAGAGGGGCACATATTTTGAAAAAAAAAGCAAAAACTTTGTGGCACACTTGACTGTTACCAAATATTTCCAACGTGTGAGAAGGTGGGCTAAGCAACATTTCTGAACCAGATGTTCAGATTCAAGAGACTATTATTACAAGCTGGCCAGCAGCCCTCGGTGCAAGCCAAGATGCTGAGCAGTCCCAGTCCTGTAGGCACCTGCAACTTACAATAGGCTCAAAAAAAAAAAAAAAAAAAAAAAAATCAGGATTTCTTCTTTTTGTTTTAATTTTTAAATGAACTAACAAACTTCAGGACATTAAAACTTCTGCTCTTTTTTTTTATTATTATTTTCTAAGGCCCTATTATTTTTTAGGCACTTCCAGCAAAATATTTTGCTGCATGGCTCATGGTCTCAATTATCTGAGAGAAGAGCTGAAAAGGCCGACAGGAGACCAGGTTTTAAACCATTATCCAGCATTTGGACACTTCAGAAACAGTGCCAAATAATTTAGCACTTGACATTTAATATTTTAAAGCTGCTGGCAGTACAATTTGCAAAATCTATTTCAAAATCTATTTTTGCTAGAAATATTTTCACAATTTAATAAAATTAAAATGAAAACTGGGCACAAGTTTAAATATTGCTTTCACATTGCTGCCTCCAAAATTCTACTGTGCTGCAGTTGTGGAGCAGAACCAGAAAATAAAAAGCAAAAGTGATCTCAGCCTGCTTTCATCTCTGAGAGAGATGCAAAAGAGTTTTCTAGGACAGATGTGTTGCTTCATTTGGTTTTAGGAACCTTTGTCTCTGCCAGCAACGTAAGGAAGGAGTTATCCAGTCCACTTTAGTATTGACGTTTTTCCAAATAAATTTGGATCCCTTTTTTTAAAGGTTCAGTGATGCCAACCACGACAGCCCCGTGCTCCGCACTGCCTCCTACTTACCACAACCCACTGGAGGGGCTCCGAGCACCTGGGCAGGGACCAAAATTAGGCAGCTCGGAGACACCTGAGCACTGCCCTGGGGCTCTGTGGGGAGGGCTCCGCCCCGGAGGGGTTTCAGGGCTAAGCAGTGTTGAAATGCAGCGGCAGAACTGCTGCTGCAGGGACAATGCCGGTGAAGCCAACCAGCTCCTCCAAGCCCGCGTGGTTGAGCATTTCGCAATGCGGCTGAGTTTTATGAAACTTTTTCTCTCCGAAAATTAAACTCAGTTGTTTTCTATTACAAAACATGCTTCTGTACCTAAAGGGAAGCCCGTGCTACACAGACGGTGGAAAAAGCTACTAAGGCAACACATTTGATACCTCATCTATCCATCATCCATAAACCTGACCAATGCCCAGAAGCCAAGAAGCCAGGTAAGCTATCACAACCAAGAGCACACTTGGGTACACACAGAGGATATACTATATAGAAATACAATTTATTACCCAGCTTCATGGATGTTTCCCACCTAATGCCCAAAAGAAAATTCCCACTGGCAAGAAGCATCCAAATGCATGCTTGCCGGCACACAGTCCTGCTAGTACACGATGTTACCATCAGATAAATGCATTTTCCAAACCCAGAACTCTCTCCAGCAGTTTCTGAGCAAAACCAGATATACAGTCATTGGTAGTGTCTTGTGGGGAACACAGATTTATTGCTCCTTGTAGACCTCAAAGTGCTGTTACCTCAAGCAAGAGAGAGCTGAAGGACCCTCCTGCACATACCCAGCATTACCAAAACCTGCAGTAGCAACTTGGAGCAGAGAGGGAAAACGCTGTCGCCGTGTCCAACACAGGGGATGACAAATAATCAATTCTCATGGAGTAGGAGGGGAATCATTTATTTCACAGTTGCTTTGTACCTAAAGAGAAGTCTTGGCACCGAATCTTAACTACGCCTTGAATGCTCCTATGAGACTGTGAAGGCACTTTGGGGATCATACACTGTTACTATAAATATATTAAGAAAAGAAATGGGGAGCTGCTCCTGCCAAGCTACGGTAGAATGTTGTGCAGTCCATTACAGACTGCTAAGTTCGGGGAAAATCTTGAATCTTCATCAGAGACAACCAAAAGGTCAGCCTTTCTTATGGGATTTCAGCCATCTGAGTGCCCTTTTGAGCTACAATCTTGAAATTAGGAATAATGCATTCATTACAGACTGCTGATTATGGGGGAGGTGGGGTGGGGGGAAATAGAAATTTGACATTTCTTTCCAGTTCATCAAAAGGTCAGTCTACTGATTTACAAAATTTATATTAATTTTAACTCTGAGGCTGTCACACTGGGCATGAGGCATCCAATTTGGAGAAATTAAGGTCACTTAAGGTCTCTAGTTGTGTTTATCATTTTGAATGCAAAAAGTTCTCAAAGACAAAGGCAATGCTAAGGGAGCCAACAGCCAAAGTCACTCAAATTGGGGACGGCTGCCAATTTTAATACACTAAAATGCCTTTCTGCTTAAGAGAACCCAGGCTTCAAGTCTCATCTTGCCACATGCTGCCAGACATCAACTGCCATTGCTTCATGAAGAGAGATAAACTAAAATTTGGGGTTGAACCATATCCCGTGGCAGACCCATCAGTCTGCTAGTCATACTGCCACTCGTCTGGGCTCACACTGACATCAGGCACTAACACCACCACCAGCTCTGCTTGCCACCACCAGCCAGGTCAACTCCTGGAAATACTCCATTCAGAGCTTAAAAACAGAGAGAGATGACGAGGAGGAGGAGGAGGAGGAGGAGGCAGCATGGAAGTCATCTTCTTGAGCAGCTGGAGCAGAGGAAGGCGTGTTTCAGAACTGATTCAAAAGCCACCGGGAAGAGGGTGGGAGGTGTCTCCCACAAACATGGAAAATATCTCAAAGCTGCAAAGCATGAACCAGCCCTCAAAGGCACTGCTGGAGCTCAAACTGCCATCATGACAGCCCAAATGCAAAGCTCAGCCCCCTTGCATTGCCATATGGGAGCGAGAAGATAAGCAAAGTTCATGTGATCCCTCCCAAAAAATATCAAACTCAGTGACTGACTTGCTGAGATTTATGAGTCCTGTTATTTGTAAACAAGTCATTTGTGGAGATTTGCAGCACTATAAAGCCCATGTCATGCAACTGCAGGATCCCTACGAAAAGCTTGAAGTTCCTCCTGTCACTCCGAAGGAAGCTCTGCTTGGGCAGCTCTTCATCAAAAGGTACAGAAAAGCATCCTCACTCTTATAAAGAGCAGCAACAAAGACGGAGCAATCCTGACACCCGCTTTCCTGCCACAGTCATCAGCCCAGACCATTTCCCACATCAGAAGCCACCCTGGCCAGGGGCTGGCTCCCAATTTAGGAATAAAGCTACAGCCAAGGCCAAACCCTCAGCTGGTCTAAACCAGACCCATTCACAACGGCCAGAGCTGCTGCCCTCAATTCTTTTTTAATGGAAACATCACTTTTTTTTTTTAATTTTTTATAAAGACACACTCATAAAAAATTGAATGGAGGTCTGTTCAGGCTTACTAGGCAGAAGGCTGCTCCAGCTGTCGCAGTCTGTCCTTGCAAAGAGGACCTGCCTGCACTCCGTACTCTGCTGCTTTACACTGACTTTTTATACAACACACCTGACATTATTTCCTTCTTCAAGCAGGAAAAATTAAGGAAACCATCTTTACATCGTGGTAATTTTATGCTCCAGCTATAATCTCTGCCCATCAAACCTCTGTCCAGTCTACCCATGTTTATGCTGTAAGTAGATTTGTATGTTCTAACTTCTTAAATATAGCAAGTTGGATTTTACTACTTTCCCTTTAGAAAAATAGTTCAGCGTTTAGTTCTGTATTAAAAATTGGCCTTGGTACAAATAGGTTTTAAAATAAATTATTTGAAAATACTAGTTCCACTTTGTACTTCACTTCTTTGGGGAAAAAAAATACAGATCCAATCCACAATCAGACATTTGCCTTTTTTTCTAATGTAGTAACTTGTGAATTCATGCATTGACCCAGCCGAACAAAGGGCAAAGACTGTTAAATTCCAGAGCCCAGGAGATATTCGGTTACTCATTCACGGCCTTCTTCAGGGTTTAAAAGAAAAAAATAAAAATGAGATTTAGCGAGGAGGAGTGGCAGATTTGGAAATGATACTTTTAAATTAACAACTGAAAAGCAGAAAAAGGTGAACTGGAAAGAGATTAGCTGCTTGCTGCGCCACGATGGGAAGATGGAGAGTGGGCTGGAACTCATTAGCTCAATTACACAATAGATTATGTTGGCCAAATTCGATGGCAATAAAAGCAGCAAGAGAAACCAATATTGGGTAACAGTAAAGATGGAAGAGGTGGGGGACAGGAGAAAAGCAAAAGGCTTTTTATGATTTTATTTCTGAAACTTCTTTAAAAGGTTTCCCTTCAGCAGGGAAGAACAGAGCACAGGCATGAATATGGCAAACAACCGAAATATGGTTGAGGGTGCCCATTGCCGTGGGGGGCAGAGGCAACCGCAGTGGGCACTGCAGGTCCATGGGGCTGCAGCAACATGGGGGAGGGAGTGCTGGCACACCAACCAAAGAAAAAAAATGTAACTTGAAATTTCCTTGCCTTCCCTTCCTCCTGTCCCTGAAAATCACATTTCACTGAATTCAAAGGCATTCTGAAATTTTACTAGTTTAGGAAAGATAGAATAAGCATGTAATAAAATTAATTACAGAATCACTGCTCTGCATCCTACTGCAGGAATAGCAGTGAATCAACCAAATGGATTCAAAATCACTTCCTAAATGCTTTCCAGTCAAATAAAACTTCAAGAACAGTTTCAAACTACTTACAGTGCAGTCCAGAAAAATCCAACCTTTCAACCAGTTTCCTTCAACTGTATGGGGATGTGCTCCTGAAGGGCATGACCCAATGTGGAACATTTCCTTTCCTAAATAAACAGCAGCCACACAGAGCCAGATGCCTCCTCTCCCTGCCTGCATCCCCTGCCCCATTCACTGCCATTCAGCCGCTATCCAAGCTGGTTCCTATGGACACCCACCACACATTTGTAATTAATCGCCCCTCTGTGCAAGGAGGAGATAGGAAAAATCTCTCTGTAAGCTCATGGCTGAAGGGTGCATTGCAAAGTTCATGCACAAACTGAGGATGGGCACCTGATTCCCACCAGGAAAGGTTCCACCAGCCTCATGACCGCTGCCTGCACCAGCACCAGCAGGACCAGAGCTGAGACTCAGATGTCTCAAAGGAGGGTTGTGCATGGTCCCTCATGGTGAGCTGTGCCAGCACGGCTGGAGCAAGGTGTCTGGTCTCGGTCAACGGGACAGAGCATCATTCCCCTTAGCCGTGGGATGTCTAAGATCAGAGGATCTTCTTTCTCCACAACAGGAGAGCAGAATAGTGCAACCAGGTGGATTAGCTACAAGCAGCACAAGCTGCATCCCAGCCCTGACAAACACAAGACCAGAACCAGCAACACAACCACAGGCAGCGCAGGGGAGCAGGCACAGGCATCCGCTCTTCCAAGAAAAAAGGAATAGCCTCACGCTGCCTCACCCGCGAAGTTCGGGGCAAGGCTGCCTTTCTGTTAATGCTTAATGTAAAGGCAGTTTTGCATGCCACATCCACCAAGCACATCTGGACATCTGCCAGCCACTCTGGATGCGGTGGGACCATCATGGTGCAAACAAGCCCCTTCTGCATAGGGGATGCAGCAGGGCTCACTTGCTGCCTCCTCCTGCAGCTTCGTGCCCAGCAGAAGGGCCCAGGGAAGAGGACTGTGGAGTTTCTGGGGGAAGCAGTCTGATGACCCAGTGTGAGCTCTCTCCTTTGGATGCTCACCCCCATTTCACGCAGGAGAAGCCAGCAGCTCCTGCTCCCGCTGTGCTGTGCTAACACTGATCCTGCCAGCTCAGCCCTATGAGGCTGAAACATGACACATGCAATATGTCCCCCCTCCAGCAGAGCCTTCCAAAGGTCCTCAAGGCATGCACAAGCAGAGAGGTGGGTGACTGTCACACTGAACCCCAAGCACAGCCACAGCAGCACACACAACTGCTCTGGGCAAACAAAGTGCAATTGCTCAGACCAGAAATCAAACCTAAATGCTAACCTGGGTGACTTTGCTCAAATTAAGTGAAGTAAGCTCTTCCACCAGCAGTGCTGCTTCCAGAAAGATGTCTATCCACAGCCTCAGTGGCTTCAGCTAGCAATGAAGGCAGCAGCCAATGCCAGCTTTCATCCCCTACCCTATATGAGATGCTGCTTCAAAACCTACTCGAGGTGCCAAAGATGGGAAAAGTCAAACAGGCAACACCTGCAGGGCTGCAGCTGCACTGAACAGGTTCTCAGGCAGCAGGACACCAACACCACCTCTTGCTTGCTCGAAGAGAAACATTTCATAAAAAAATCCAAATAAGAATTCCAGGACCCACAGTGTTTCCAATAAGCCAATGGTCTATTTGTCCATAGTAAATCCCACCAACACCCCAGCAAGCACGGACACCACCTGATGTGATCAGCCATGATCTACATCTTCAAACAGAGCAAAGCCAGCAAGTTACTGGAGAGCAACTAGAGCTTGTTGAACCACGCAGGGATCAACAGAAACAAAGGTATCAATAGGGGGTTTCTCTAGTCTCTTGGGACTGCAGGAAGGGGCCTATCTTGTCCACCAAAAAAACATAATAGCTGATGAAGCAGCTGCCAGCATGTGCAGCCACGCCTGCTGCCTGATCAACAAGATCTGGCCATGACCAGCTCAGAAGCCACCAAGATCTCAATGATGGGACAGGCTCCACCACACCACACAGATCTTCCCTTAGCTCAAACACAGCTGCAGTGAGCAGTAGGACCTCCAGCAGTGCGCAAGACACATACACAGTTGCTTTTCTCCTGTCTGGCAGTGACATGGGGCATCCAGTGGGTACTGAGCATCTCTCGTGCCACTGCCACTGTGGCTAGAGACCACACTCATGATACAGACTTTAGCCCCTCCAAAAGGCATTTCTAATTACCATATTAAAAGGTGTGAAATGCTTCCTTCCAATACAGGCATGGCCATCTTCGGGGTTTGAAAGCCAAACCTCTCTTCAGTATAACTAAACCACCCTCCCAACCGCCCCATGAATTATAGTCTGGGTCTCTTTGGGGCTTATGCTCCCCTGGCTCACTCCTCATCTGCCCCCTCAACTGCACTCACAATTAGCCCATTATCTGCCCATGAAAATACCAGCAAAGATCTTCACAACACAGCCAAGAAGGTTTCAGAGTGAATTAGAAACCGAGCAGTAAGAAATTGCCAAGACCAGACGGGGCTGAATGAAACCTCTCAGGGAAAGCAAAGACAAAATGGCTGAAGCATCCTCTGACCACACTCTGACTGGGGGGGGAGCGGGGAGGGGAGGGGAAAGCAGGAGGTGCAAACTCCACCCAGGGACCTTCTCACAGCTCTGCAGGTGGAGATGTAGCGACTGAGACCACCAGTGGGAGAACGGGCAGAAATCACCAAAATCAAGCTCAAATAAGAGTAGAATTACAAAAAAAAGCAACAGAACTGTGCTTTATGTTAGGAAAGGGTTGAATCTGATCTCAGTTGGCCTTTATGTCTTAGATGTGCAGGGAAAACATCAGCTCAGTGCTCGTTAGCAAAGAGGAAAAGAGAAGGTAAGAAATCGTTAAAAAAAGGAAAATAAACAGAAAAAGCAATTATGCCATGTGCACATCCCTACCATTTTGAACACAGCCTGCAGGTTTGGCCATCCTGTCCCAAAAAAAGACTACCTCTGGGGAAGGCAGAGAGCAAGACAATCAGCAGCGGCACTAAAATGAACAAAAATATTTCAGCTGAGAGGAGGCAATGGAGGAAAGGAGATAGGACCCCTCAGATGGGTGAAAGATGTTTAAATGCATCCCCCAGCGCTGCAGGTGTGAGCACAGAATGGCACGGGAGCATCGGGGTTTGCACCACTCTCGTGCTCCAGCCTGGACACCACCAAGATGGCAAAGATCTGAGCTGGTGTGCATGGCAATGCCCACGGCAGCCTCCTGCCAAGGCAGGGAAGTGCAGAGTCCATGGCAGCACCGGGACCGCAGCGCCGGTGCAGACCCTGAAGCACAGCCATTCCTCCCCTGTGCAGCATGTAGACATTTCACTTGGAGAGAGGTGCAGTATTTTGCACCACTCAGTCCCCTTATGGCTCACCGGGGAATGTCCTTTGAGTTAGAGGAAAAGGAAGCAGGGGATGAATTATGTGTTGTTTGACCTCGGGAATGGAAATCCATTGAGTTTCACTACTTCATCACTCCGGTGCTGCCAGCTGCAGTGCCAAGATTTTTGCGAGGACAGGTGCAGAGGCAGGGGAGAGAAGTTTGAAGTATTTGTTACTTGGGAAATGGGGTACAGAAGTACAAAATATGTTTTCTTAAATATTCAAGCAGGTTATTTAACTTTTAAAAAAGACAATTTTTTACATAGTAGTGCTTTAAACCAATAACACCTATTTTCGCATTTTTCAGTTTAGCTCAAAAGAATCCCAGTAACAGGGTGAAATCTTAATGTAAATTTAAGCAGCACAATGTGTCTCGATAAACCATCAGACACAATACTTGAGGTACCATACAGTTAGGGTAGCCACATGTAGCTTTGGCCACCAACATTTTATGGGAAAAAAACCCTAAAACCTAAAAGTAGAGTGTGCCTTATTTCAAAATTCAGGAGGCAAAAGGCCCTTTATCTCCACCTCCAGCACTCGGAGATCAGTGGTCCCCATCCTCACAGCACAGCGAGAATTACGGGGAAAGGGTAGGGCAGATACTGACACTGCAAGCCAGGCTAAGTAAAACACCGTAATAAATTCTCACCGTAACAGAAAAACCCAGCTGGTTCATTCATGTCCATTCCTGCAGTATCACCGGCAAACAGAGCAGAATTTGCTCAGAAATTAGTTTGGTCCCTGGTGAAATTAGGTGCTTCCCTCCATTAACACCCTCCTGATAAAGAGGTTTCACATAAAAAGAACAGTGTCTCAGGAAAAATGCCAGATTTCCCCAATTCTGAGATTTTACCCTTTTTTCCTGAGGTATGGTGCTGACCGAAAGCACGCTCCAGCCTCCTCCAAAGTCAGGAACAGAGAGGTGCTTTCATCTCATTTTTTGTTACCCACCTTTTATACACCCTGGCAAGCTACAGTTTGGGAAGTCATTGCAAATTTTGGAATAGAAATAGAAATGCTCTACCACCAGCATCAGAACTGGAGCTGCCCAGAGCACACCTTGCTTCCCGGTCCCTTGGGAGAAGACAGGTCAGACCACAGGACATTGAAGGTCCCCTTCATCCCATGGGCTCCAAATTAGTAGGTGACAGCCCAGGAGCGATCACCCTGTGGGAGAAGCACCCAATGCTGGAGGACAGGGGTGCTGGGCTCCTGCCTGCAATGATGGGCTGCCTGGCATGAGCCACCACTCTTACCCCCACACCCAACAGCTCTGCTCTGTGCGAACCAAACTGGCTGGTGTATCTGAAGGAACCTGCTCAAGAACCACTTCTGCGAGTGAATGCAATTGCTCAAAGCCAACATGCAAAGAGTGCAGCAGGGCTGCAAGATTTCTGGCGAGGGCAGAGGGCTGGAAAGGGCAACAGGAGCGAGCCTGAGGGCTTCCACATGTCTTCTCGGAGTCTTCTAGGACTGCCCTGGGGCTGCAAAAGAGCTCAGGGCAAGACCTGGCACATCAATGACTGCAGGGAGCAGAAAGATCTTGAGACACAAATATTTTATACAGCAGTGCTAAAACAAAATTCTCCATTTGACTTCATCTTAAGAGTAAGATCCACCAGCTTCTTGGAAAACAAGGACTCCAAAGGCCACTGCATGGTTACAGCTGACTGTCTGCAACACAGCAGTTTACCAAACTCTGTGGTGAAGCCTGCAGGCTAACATACAGTTAATGTGGTAAAAATTCCGTGGAGGCCTTGCAGCAGCTGGAAGGGTCACTGTGTTGCTTGGAGGTGTTTTTGTCCCAGGACTCTGTGGTGTGACGGGAACTTACACGGGGTCTGGTCCCAGCCCAGTGGAGGTGGGGTACAGCAGGGTGGCACCACGACCTGAGGGACATGGCACTGCTCCAGGGCTCAGAAACCCAGGTCCTTCTCCCGTCCATGGCTCTGGCAACCCTGGGAATGGTTTATTCTTCAACCATTTGTAACCAGACTAGAAACTGTGAATTTACGGTACTCCGCTCCATGAGACCTGACCTCAGCCAGCAATGCTGAGGAGCTGATTTAACACAAGCCAAAGAGCCACCGCTATCAAGTCGTGCCAGAAATTGGTGTGGGACCCCTGATGTGACCACAGAGGGATGACAACTGCAGATTCAGTGCCGAGCCTGAACCATGCCATGCCTTAAAGCACATGGCAGGAACAGAGCTTATGCCTCTGCTCTGCACCATGGCCATGGCCATGGCAGCTGGGATGGGCTGCAGGCAGAACAACTGTCCCCAAATGGCGGCAGGCACTAGCAGTAGCACGCCTAGAGACAATAAGTCCAAGGACAGCAGAGCCTGCCTGACAAGCGGGTAATTAAGACACAAGATATTGGCTTTTGCTGAATGATGCTGCGGCAACATCCCCACCCATGTCACGCCAACCCCACGAACTGCGTTACAGCAGGTTCAACCACATCCATGTGAACTGCTGACCATGCTGCAGAGAAAGCTGCTGAAGGAAACTTCTCCCTTCACATCCGCACCATTGCTGAACTTCAATTGTCTCTTTAATTTTAATGCCACAGTCTTCAGCCCCTTACACCACATCAGAGGTGAGCCCTTGAGTGGCTGAAGTGGTCTAATGGTACAGAGTGTGGTGCCTTCCTCCTCCCACCCATCCTCTTCCTCTCCCTGTGCCTGCTCCCCACTCACTGCTCCCCTCCATAAGCCAATTTACCCATCAACCTGGCAGAAACCCCTGCCTTTCCCTCCCCTCCATAGCTTTTTTTTTAAATGTGCTCTTCCTGAGTTAGGGAGATAAAACAACTCACAGAAGGCTCCAACAAACACTAGCCCACGAGACAGGCAGCAGAAGAGCACGGACAGAAGGCAGAGGACCAGCACCTCCATCTTTTGGCAACAGCATGCTTGGCTGGGCTCCCTTCCCCATCTTGCAGGCTCTGCTTTCCACCCACTCCTCCCTTCCACGGGATGACTAGCAGTGTCATTAACATCCAAGAAACAAGGGTTAAGGAAGTTCACACCTCGAGCTATTTGGTAACGCTGCCGACAAACTTAAGAAGACTATAACATGCTGGTCTGCCTTCAGATTGCACTTGGAAAACACTCCTCATAAAAAGCGCATAGCTATTTTTAAAGGAAATCCTGGATGCTTCTGAACATGAATGCAGCAGGCAGCCACAAAGGTACATCAAGCCAATGAGTCAATGGGTTGGATCTGGTAGCCTGACACCATGTCGTTACGCCGCCCCAGTAGCAGCAGCCAAGCAGCGAACAATGCTGAAGCGCCAGCCAAAGCCACGGTCCTGCTGAGGGATGCCAAAAGACACAAGAGCGTAGCCAGGAGCATGGCAGGAGGATCTCCAGAGGACACATCAGCTGTTTGTTGGAGGTCAAATCACGAACACAACATAGTGCAGTGCTGATGGCTGTTATGACGCAGCGCACGTCCTGCAGAGCAATGCACAAGACTGTGGGTAGTTAGTCTTGCACTTGCTTTTGTAAAAGTTGATGAGAACGGGTCAATTAGTGAAAGCTCACTGGAGTGAGAATTTTACCGAAAATTACATTACCCAGCCTCTAAAGGCTCCCAACAATCCTTTCATGGAAGAACTAGTGAAGAAAAAGGATTAATCTCTAGAAATGGAAAGAACAGAATTTCTTAGGAGTAACATTTTACTACAAATCCAGTGACTGGGACAGATCAAAACCAGCAAGACCTCAAACTAAATGTCTTTGAAGGACAGGACTGTTGGAAAATCTCTCACCAACAGAACAGAGACAGAACAGTTCATGGAGGGTACCTCAGGCAACATCTTGGTCTCATCCACCATGACTGCTCCTACAGGTAGAAGGTCTACGCAACTACCTCTCCTCCACCAGGACCTGAGCTCAGGGGATGTGTGTTCCCAGAGCAAGGCCTCCTGAGAGCGATGAGTCCCAACACAGTGTCCTGCATCCCAAGGTGATGTTGCTACAGCTACTCACACCTGTGCTGTGATCCCAAAGGCACATTAAGAGACTTCTTTCAGTCATCTCCTTCCTTCCCCTTTCATTCACACTTGGGCTGATGGGAGGGACGTTACCCAACTGCAGTGTGTGGGGAGAGCGGAGGTATCAGCACTGCAGAGAGATTTCATTTTTACATTCTTTTTGAACCTCAAGCAAACTGCTAAGTTCCATCCACAAGGCTGACCCCCGAAATACTATATCACCACATTTTTAGCAACATTGCATATCCATCTCACCCTTAGTTTTGTCCCACCTTCTCCATGAACAATCTCCCTTTTCCTACTTGTGCCTGCCCTAAGATCCCTCACATCACAGCCATGTAGACTCTTCCTAACAGAGTCCTCAAGCATCCCTGTCCTTCAACCCTTTGGAAAACACACAGACTGTTTATCTCCTGCTTCTTCCTTTGCTTCATATCACTGGCACAACTTCCAGTGCTGAAACACCACTCAGACTTTATACTAAGTCTCAGCCCATGTTGTATTGTCACAGGCAGCAACTGCAGACATTCAAACAGCAGAAAGATCCTGCAAGTTCATGAAAATCCATCCTCCATCTGAACGCACTGGTGGGATGTTACCCCAAAGAGTAAGGAGGTGTAGCTTTGGGGATGACCTGGGCCTTAATGGAATGACCGCAGATCTGAATCTTTGCATGGTTTGAGAAAGGTGCCTGTGGCAAATCTGCACCGTGGAAACAGATGCTTGTCCTCCACTGACGCTGCAAATCTGCCCTGCCCAACCTGAACCTCAAGCCAGCAGCCCAGCCTGCACCTGACACAGCACATGGCCACAATGCCACATGGACAGGTTTGGGCCACCTCGAGACAAATGGTCTTCACTGTCACTGAACCACACAGACTTCCTTGGAAACTTCTTACTGTCCATCTATGAACAGGAATAAAACTTCCCAGCCTTGGTGCACCATGGTAAAAACAGCCTCAAATTTCTCTGCTGGTCCTATACCAGAAAAGCATCTTGGTATACTGGATGATATCTTTCCACATCCAGCTGACGATGCCCCTTACCAGCACATTTCTGGCTTCATAAACTCACAGCAAATACCAAGGCTGTACTTCCCAGGAGGAGACAGAAACAGGGAAAGAAACTCTCACAGTCTAGCCAACAGACTTAATCTAATTTTGAAGCTTTCTACCTCAATTATCTTCCATGAAGAGGAACAAAGGCATGTCACAGCACCTGAAACTTTCTCTAGGGTTTGTTCACATTTTTCCTTTTCCATGTAATGAACCAGAACGGTTGATATGAAAGACTCCAACACTGCTACATATCCAAGCCAAGCTACACAACAAGCCCTGCCACTTCTTCCCCACAGCTTAACTTCTGCACTCTATAACCAAGTCACCTCTTCTGGTCTGCTCTTGTTTCAACCCAAGCCCCTGCGTCAAGTGAAAACCACCATCCCCTGATCACTCTTTCTGCTTTCAGAGGAAATCATCTGATGACTGGCACCATCAGTTTGATAGCTGCTGCAACCTTGGGGTAGAAAGAGCAAGCTGGCTAGCTAACCCTGGGATCACTACAGGGCAAACAAGGAATTCGAGACCAGCTCTGCCAAAATTTCAAGTCCTCACTACTCACAGGACATAGTTCTGATTTTTCTACAATGCAACCTAGGTCTAACAAGCTACATAAGACACAGGGACTTGAGGTTGGGTACTTCCACGTCCTCTCACATCTGAACACTAACGGCAAGGTCTTCTCTTCCTCCATCCAAGCAAGCTACCGATACTGAGTTTGCACCACATAAACACACTCAGAGAAGCTAGAACAAGAGCAGGTCCTCTGCTGCAGGCACGCTCACAAGCAATATGTTCACTTTCCTCTCCGAAGCGGGCTGTGATTTGAAAACAGCAGTGGTGCCAGCTCCAGCACAAGTGAGGCTTGGTGCAGTAACCACATCTCATTAGCAAACCATTCCCTCCATCAGGATCTCTTGCTTTCATCTCCTCTTTGTCTGGGCTGGTGGCTCCAGGACTCCGTACCCCTCCTTTTCTTTTCCAGTACAACATGCAACTTCCTTTGCCGCTGATTACATCTGCTGATTTACAAAAGATTTTCATCAAGATCTACATTAGTTTTGCACAAATATCTTCCACATATTGTTTTTTTTTACTTTAATTTAACTTTTCTACCCTTGAATCAAATTACTATTTTCCTCTGATTATAATTTGGTCGAATGAAATATAAAGTTGAAGGATATCAGATTTGAGGAAAAGAGGAAAGCAGAGCATGACGACAAATGCAGCACACTCTTGTCTTGCTTTATTTCCTATTGAGCCCAAAAGACACTCTGCTCTCATTAGCACTTAATGCAGGTGAAAATAAAGGGGTTTAATATTAAAACAGCGTGGTCACATGGAAAACATCCACTCCAGACATGTTGGAACTTGCCCAGTATCAATGCTAAACTCTTTCTCTGTATGAGGAGCTCTTTCACTCATAAGACTATAACTCTTTATCTGGGCTAATAACATTCAATATGAAACCTCTCAAATCCCATTTGAAAACTTAAGTATTCGATATTTAGGACATTTCTCCACTCCATTAGAAACATAACAGCTTAAAGAATACCATCCTGCTGCCATCACAAAACAGGCTAACTACTTATCTGCTGGTTACACCCAAGCCCCACCGTGTGAATCCAGGGTGCTTCTGCCGCTCCCCCAGCCCACCAGCTCATTTATGCTGAGGGAGGATCTTGCTATTTCACTGCCTGCAAAGAAATGAAGAGTTGTGCAAGGGAACAGCAACCAGGAGGCCCAAGGGCCTCTCTGGGACAAGGACATAGAGTGTGGGCCGTGCAAAGAGCAGCATCAACGCCATGCACAGCTGGACACTTCATTCAAGCAGATGGAGTTGGCAACCCCAAGCTAAACACACACAGGCAAGGCTGTGAGTCTGAAACACTCTGCGTAAATGTTGTAATGTTTTAATGGACAAGCCATAATCTACGAACAATAGATCTGGTCACATTCCCGACAAGGCGAATTCCACCCTCCAGTCAAGATGTGACACCAGGCATCCGGTGCTCGCTGACATGGAAACTCGGTCTATTGGCGAAGCACTGCCCGTGCAACCACAGCACCCCAGGAATATAACTGAAGAGCTGTGTGCACTGCAGCTGCTTGAAACATTGCTAATTTCCTCCCAGATTTGTTGAAATTCAGATTATGGCAGCAGCTGGGTGAAAAGCAGGAATTCAAACCCTGGACTCCAGAAATGTCTTTCACCAGCCAGCGATGGGGCATGTTGGTGGACCCAACAGGAGGTGTCCACCACTGTGACAGCCTGCCTGACACAGGCTGTGACAACTTATCTAGCGTCGTAACACATGGAATCCATCCTCATAAACATATAAAAAGGAACAAACCAAGATCTTCTGGCACTGCTATCAAACTCTCCTAATCAGGGTAAGCAGGCAAAGAGGAACCCACAGACCCATCTGCCCCTGCATCAGCCACCAAAACTATCACTGACTTTCCCAGCCTGTTAAAGTCAGCCCATTTTTCTAAATGAACCATTAACCACAGTGTGATATCAAGATACAAGACAGCTTTTAATTACATATACAAAGGAGTTTGTAACACGCCAGCTCTACTGCAAGGGCAGCTTGCTGAGAAAACCAACTCTGATCAAAACTTCCAGGCCCCTTCTGTAGACCATAAAAAAGAAAATCTCGTGAGCTTACTGAGTAACTGTATAAATTGTCCCCATGTTTTTATGCACAAGACTCATGAACTTCTAGCCAGAATGCATTTCGTTTGTGGCATTACCTTTCATTCTGATTTATGTACCTGTTGAACTCGGAGAGGCAGCATTTTGGAGGTGAGGCATACAACAAACACACACAAAAATAAGTCATTTTTACCAGGAGTGTCCACTTCCAGATGACAAGCTTTGTGTTTCTGTGCAAAATATTTCTATATACACACTCACACAATATATAGAAATATATGCATATACACACACACACACACACACACACACACACACATGTATATATATGTACCTGATAGTCATGAAGGTCGTAAGAAAAAGCTAATCCTTCAGGATTGTCTGTGGCTTGAGGTCACCTCTACACTTAGCAGGTGAGTGCAGCAACAAGGCATTTTTGTTGTGCAAAAACTTCAAGCTTCTTGGCAAGCTGCACATACCTCTTACTTTAAAAACAGTATCTGCACAAAATGAATGTGCCCAAGTGTTTTGCAACTCCCTTTGCTGATCATGGAGCTCCCAGTGTGACACAAACTGGGTCCTGGATGCAGGTATGCCTAGCACCTACCAGAGGCATAAAACACCTACCAGAGGCATTAAATAGCTCATTTAAAAATAAGTTATTCCCATCATCTCCTGCCTCCAATTGCTATCATCATCTTCAGTGGACAAGTTTCCTCTGCTAGCTTCTGTCTGCTCTGAATATATCTAAAGAACCCTTTGAAGTAAAAATATTCGTAGCAATTAGATCTTCTCTATTTCTTTTTGCCTTCCTAATTATCCTTTTAACTGCCTTCTGCTTATTTTAATAGATCTTCCTATCCTCCTCCTTACCAGACTGTTTATACTTTTTAAAAGCCTACTGCTTACTGCTTCTAATACTGTTTACATCTTCACTGCCACCTCAGCTCAGTTGCTGCTTTCTGCCTGATTTTGGAGTTAACCAGGGGAAATTTCCTCTATGATCTCTACAGCAGTTTGTAAATATCTCCCATTTTTTCTACAATATGTTTCCCTTTTACCTGGGAGTGGGAAAGTCTCCTCCAGACCACAAAGCACTCTGAGCAAAATCCATGTACTTATATATTGCTTTAAGCACACTCCTCTTGACCGCTTTGCCTATCGGTTTTGCATTAGGAATATTAAGCAGGTTATTAATAACTGCGTCCCATGTGTTCCCTAACTACCTTATTCATTATCATTTCCTGCCTGAAAAAGTAAACAAATAGCCTTTTGTGCTCCATGTTACAGGAGATTACCTATGATTTTCATTAGTTATATCTCTATTGGGGGAAAAAAACAGTTGCAAGTACTTTGGTTTCATGCAAGGGCTTGTGCTGGGGTGTGCACGTGCACGTGCAATGGTCCGACATTGGCAGAGGAGGTTTTGGAGCACCCGTTAGGGTTTGGAAGTGAGAGTAATTTCAGGTCCATTCGGCAGGAGTGAGAGAGAATATTAAAGGGAGGCTCACTCAATATTTCCTCTGTTCCTTACAATCCTTCCCCAACCATCTGCTCTTGGACACTGGGAAACAGGATACTAAAAGAGAGAGAAAGAAAGCGAGATCTTTTGTTTAAACCACAGAATAGCCATTCTTTATAACATAACAGCAATTCTCCCCTGTCTTAACTACTAAGCTCTGCCAGAAAACTCTGAAACACATATTCCATAGATGCAGAGAATAAGCAAAAGCATCAAGATATGCAGCATCCACAGTTTCCCTTGGTAGTTTGTTCTAACAGCTAATCTCCCCTGCTGTTCAAAATTCCCATCTCCTACTCTTAAAAATATTTTTGTGTCTTCATTTTGTCATCTGAATGTTTGGATCCAGCTTCCAGGTATTGTTTCTTGCTATGCAGTTTGCTAAAACGAAGGGCTTTGGTACCTTTTTTTTTTTTTTTTTTTTTTTAAACCCATGGAGAACTGGCTCCATGAAGATAAAAATCAACAAGTGAGGTCTTTTTTTCCAGACTCTTATTGTCACGGAGAGTTTCCCAAAATATGGTGCACATCCCCAGATGTTTATGAACAAATACCAGTGAGTATTTCCTTTGACTCCTCAAATTGCTTCACTCCACTCACACAGTCTGTCTTCTGCAACTTCTCAACATCTCTTAAAAAAATGAGAGAACAGAAAATGGGGATATTGTATTAAAGCATAAGCAACAGGAGAAAACAGAATAGCTGTTCTCACATAGCTCTCTTGTTCTGCACACGGATGGTTTGCATTACCCCATTCCCACAGATGCAGTGTCATTGCTTATGCTGCAGCAGTTGTCCCCTTCCCACTGCAAAACCTGGTTTGGCATCTCTGCTCCTTCTCTGGTCTGCCCATGCCAACAGCACTCCCTCCAGCTCTCACCTCCAGGTGCACAAGTACTGTGATTCACCATATTAAACAAAGTTCATCCAATGGAGACTAATGAATAATCTAAATCCCTCTGAAGAGCTACACTCCCGCATTACCTCACTTCCACCAACCCTTCGACCATCTGCAAGCACAACCATTGGCCCCGAGCACTATGGAGATGGACCCCATGGGGCCATTGGCAATGCATGTGGTGGTCCAAGACCCCGTTCACAACCTGTTTTGCACCAGCTTGATGCTACCAGAGGGTGTTTTGGTGCATGACACCAAAACAGACGTTTCTCCAGCTCGGCAAACGATACATCCTCCATCACTTCTGCTAAAGAACAAATCCAATTTGATATTCCCATCGCCTCTCCCCTATGTTTTGTGTACTCCTTTGCTTTGTCAGTCCTCATCCCCAGACTGATGTCAGGCTAAGTACAACAGCGGCATTCGCCAATTTTTCTGAAATATTCTCACTATATCAAAGTCCTACAGGAGAAAAAAAAAAGATGGAAACCCAATGGGCAGACCCCGCAGGAGTCCCTAGTGAACATCATCCACATATGCTGCCTGGAAAACATTCCCAGCTCTCAGCCTCTGCTCAACACCTGCCCTGGTTAATGCTGGACCTGGTTGCTCTTCTGCACATGGGCTGTAAGTGTATCATACCTCTTCCTTACAAATAGGGAACAGCAATATTTATTAAACATGTCTAGTTTTTCCGCTTTATTATGCATTTTACCGCTCCTCAGTCGTGATAAGTCTACACAAACCATTATTAGAATTTCTTTTGTTCCTAATACAAATACTTTCTTACTGTTCCTTGCACTGACAGTCACAGACTTCTTCCCTTGTGTTTTTAACTTCCTTTATCAATTTTCTGCACTTGGTAACTTCTAACTCAAGGATAACTGTCACCTCTTCCTTTTATTATTCCCCCTCTTTTTTTCTTTTTTAATTCTCACCAGCTCAGGCATGAGCTCAGCCTGCTCGTGTGGGAGGGTGGCCAGCGGGAGAGGAGGCAGGTGAGGGGAGCTCAGGGTCCTGCACAATGCAGGTTGCATCCATGTTTTAGAACAATTTTACAATTTTAAACCCAGACTACGGTTCTCATTTCATGGCAGACACCATCCTTTGCTAAAAAGCACCTGTGAGTGACACAGAGGACAACAGATCCTGAAAAAGTAAAACTCAGGATCCACATGGTGCCTTTTTGTGAAATCCCACAAGGACCCACCTGTATGACCAGGCAAGAGGGTTGCAAGGCATGATCTGAAGTAAGGCTTATGCCAAAGGGGACAGAGCCCCTACAAGAAAGCCAGACACCACCAAAACGAAAACAGATGCCAGCATATACAGGCCTATTTAAAATAAAGCCTGAGAAAATCAAACAAGGGCAGGAGAACATCCAGTTTAAGTGAAGCATTTTCTACTGATGAGGTCATAAATGTACTGTAATCCTGAAAAACTGTAAAAATTCAGGAAGGAAACAAAAGACTCAAGGCATTACAGTCCATATACAAATTATGTAGGAATGATGGAGTTGTGTCGATAGAGAAGCAAAGTGCAGCCCAATAAATTAAACGTGACCATTATGTCAGTAGGTAGCAGAGAACCTTTATGGACTGGAAGCCCATCCGAGAAAGGCAAAGTATAGCTACAACATCGATGAGCACAGAAGGATGTCAACGAATACCAGAGAGGCTGCAGATCTCTCCCAAGGCAGAAAATACAATTTCAGTAACAGGAGAATCCAGTTAATCCTACAAAGACTTGCAAATGTGAAAGCAGGTTTGATGCAGAAATGATGCTCTAGGTCCCATATAGGACCTCTCCCCACACCATGTCCTCGGCCAACGTACATCGGGGAACGCAGCTGTCCATGAGTGCTGCTCTGCTGTTCACGGACAATGAGCCTTGGCACAATCAGAAGGAAACCAGGCATTGCCACGGATGGAGGTATGAGCTCTGTAGAGCCCCTCAACCCACACTCAGCCCTGCTGCTCCTGTCAACTCTGGGGCTGGTTGGATATATGTGACTCAAGAGATAACCACCAAAACCTAGCCCTGCTGTAGAGCCCACCCACTATGCAGGCAAAACCAAAAGTCTTCAGAACACAAAAGCCACACAGAAAAAGTCCATTACCCTAACAGGTAACTAAAGAAAAGGGGACTTAAATGGGAAAATGTGTTAAAAGAGTGCTAATGGAGCAGCTAAAAGGGCTTGCAGGTGAGATGGAGAACTCGGAGAAGATGGTTACCACCTACCAAAGGGGGCTTGTTAAACAAATAAGCATAGTTCAACAGCAGAGTGAAAAAGGCCCTTAGAAACAAAAAGACACCCTCAGAAAAAAATCAAAATTATGAGTATGTAAACTCAAGGAAGTTACACTTAAAGCCATAAAAATCCAATCCAGAAAAAGATTTTGAGAAACAGGTCGCTGAAGGAATAAAACCTAATTTAAACAAACAAAAAAATCAAACATACAAGAACCAGAAGTTTGCCAAATTCTGGTATAAATCAGGCACTGAAGAAAGATAAAACCACAGGATAAAAATTCAACTTCTTTGCGCTGGTGCTCACTTGTACCAAGGCTCAGCAAGTCCCCTCCTGGACTATTCCTTCATCAGGAAAGACCTGAGTATCTGGCTCAAACTGCAGGGTCACCAGAAAAAGATGCAGAGCTGCCTAACAAAATTAGCAAGGGAAAAAAAAAAAAAAAAAAAAAAAGGACACAGCCAGACAAGTCTCCATCCAAAAGCCTGAAAGGCATTAAGCTATTAAAAATCACTAGTATTGACCATAGTACCCAAGAACCAGAAAGTAATGAATGTGATCCCACCATTTTAGAAGAGCTCCAGAAGAGATCCAAGGAACTACGAACTGCAGAATTTCATTTTTGTAGCAGAAAAATTATTATAAACAGTAATTAAAAAAAATAAAATAAAATCAGTGTTCACACAGATAAAAAAGAAACACCAGGAATCAATACGGCTTCTGTAGATGGTAATAACTCCACTAAGCTATGAGGACTGTTGGCAAGAGTCAATGTGCAAGGGAACAAGGGTGAGTGAGCAGTGTAGCATACCTGGATTTCCAAAAAGCCTTAGACAAGTTTCCTCTCTGAAGGCTCTTACAGCAAGTACGCTCACAATACTTTCATATGCATAGGATAAAGTAAACAGTCATCTCATTGATAAAGAACTGATTAAAGGATGAAAATAAAGGGCAGAAATAGTTTGTTATCACAGTGGGGTCCCACAGACATCTGCTCCACACACCAAGTAAGAAAGATCTGGAGAAAGTGATACACTGTAGGAAAAATGACATACACACAAAAAATCAAGGTATCTAAATTAGACATCAGCATTCACAATAGCAATCGAAAAGACACTGAGGGTACTTTTCCAGCAGCGCAAGCGTGCATCTGATGGTAGCCAGCAAATCAACTAATTATGAGTAAAGAAACAGAAAATGTGCTGATGCATAAAGCTGCATCCATAGCGCTGTGCATGGTTCTGGTGATCCCACCTTGAAAGCAATTGCAGAAATCAAACGGGAAGAAAGGAAGCAAAGGAGGGTAACGAGGGCAATCCAGAAAGAGAAACTCCCGTGGCTTGCGTGTACAGCGTGCCCACAAACAGCCCCAAGGAGCAGCACCCCAAGGATACACAAGGAGAAGGGGCACGCGGGATGGCTGGTTATTGCTTCCCAAAGCACAAAGCTAAACCCCCAAAATAAAGCCCACAAGCAAGGGAAAGCAAGTATTTTTCACGCTCCTATTTGCCTGAATATATGGCAATTATCCAAATCATTGCCTTGGCGGTCAGTAACAACAGGCTCCTAAAAATCCACATAACAAAGGGCTGCAGCAGGTCCTGGGGACAAGATACGAGGAGCCTCCAAAGGGTGGGCACAGCACTGCAAAGCAGAGGTGAGAAAGAAACAGCTGGATGCTGCCAGAGTGGAAAATACAGCTATTACTAGTAAATCAGCTGTCCTGTACCTGGAGTTACACAGGACATGGGTATAAGACAGTTCCTACCCTGCAGAGCTTGCTGGTAAGGCTGCAGGCTCACAAGGAAACCCACAAAAGAGTTTGCAATACTGTTTTCTTCTTCTACTTTATGTGGTTGGTCACCACTCAATGCCTGGTAATGGAGAATTGGGAATCAAAGCTGCTGGTGGCTTGAGCACCTCGTATAAAAAGGCAACCCCTGTAAGGGAGAGGGCACAAAACCATCTAGGGAGGGTAGGAGAAACCAACGACCTCATCCTGAGACAGCAGAGAGCTCGTGCAAAGGGACAGATTTGGAGACGGGGCTTAGAGCAAAATTTCCCCTGCCTTGAAATACAGAGACAGGGAAACACAGCAATGCAGAAGTCAAAGGAAAATACTGGAGGATGGATTCATAGAGGTGTCCAAGAGGGGAAAAATGGTTATGATCCAACATCCTACCCTCCCCATGCAGAATTATTAATAGTTCTTGCACAAAAATTAGTAATAGAGCCAGCATGTTTGCTGGGTCCTCAGCTTTGCTGGGGAATGCTCTTTGAGTCAGCTTTGGGTCACCTTTGAAACCCCTAAACTATCTCCAGAAAGAAAGAACAGTCCCAAATTCTTCACATTTACAGCTCGCTGCGATGTCTACTCAGAAAAATCTAACAAAAATAATTGGGCAAAAAGTTTAAAAGTTATGACATCCCCAAAAAAGTGTTTCTGCAATTTGCTTTTGAAAAATTTCCTACTGCTTTTTGGGGGTTGTGGGATCATTAAAATAGCTGAGCTGGGAACGTCATTTACTTCGTTGGTTTTGCTAAGAAAGAGTACCTTCTGGGATGGAACAGTGGGGACGTTTATGGGGGGGGAAAAAGGCTTTTTGTGAATAAAATGGATTCAACTATTGATATGCAAAATAGACCAAATTATTATTTATATAACAAAGTATTATAACCTAATCAAACTTTAAATATTAGGGAAAAAAACCAACACTGGCAGAAAAGAAATTAAAATCTATTATTCCTGGTGCCAGAATATTTCTAAATGAAAGCATGTATTAGTGGAATATATTCCTTTTATTTATTGTGTAAGGGCTTTCTTGCCATAGAGAGAGTTAAGGTAGGGGGACTGAGTGTTTTGGAAACAATGCTGGCCGAACACTTGAAAATTGCATAAATCCAGTGGAGACAGATAACTTTTTTGCTATTTTGGGGTGGGAGAAAGGAAGAGGCTTGAAAAATGTAAATATTCTAATGCCATTTTTCCTCCAGAATGATATTTTGCTCATTATAATCGTCTCTTAACAGAACGAAATCCTTCTGTCCTGCAGAGTCAAAGGGGTAGGCTGAAGTACAGGAATTAGGTACAATTTTACTGACTTCAGTCAAAGCTACTTGTGGGGAAATTTAACCACAAGCCAAAATCCCTGCAGGAATAGTCCCTAAGTGAATTCCTAAGCAGAACAAAAATTAAAGCATT
>VYZV01034458.1:327-11433 GCA_013401275.1 Pandion haliaetus | reverse complement strand
CAGAAGGTTGCCAGGTATTTAATTCATCTTCCATTTGAAAAAGCATTGCTTAGACATAACTACAATTAAATAAGAGCCTGAGGAAAAGGTACTTGGAAGAAGGAAGGGGATGAGGGAAACTGGGTGCAATTGGATTTCCTTTTTTAAATAGAAGTTTCACAGAAAAAGGCTATCCCTAGTATATAATAGCAAAATATACTTACTGATGTTTCTTTTTTTAAACTGACTAGCATCAGAATACTTCTAAACTAAATTTAGGGTGCAGAAGAAGAAGAAGGTAATTTCATTTTTTTTTCCGGCATAAAATTAACTTATCTTCCAGTTTAATAAAACTTATTTTGTTTTTAGAATTAAGTCTTCTGAGAATGATTGACACTCTATCATGTGATCATGATATTAAAAATATATGACTGCTGCCTTCATATAGCTAAACTGATCCTAAAACTCAGATAAACAGCAGCAATGTAAAACAGTGAGTTCAGCCATTAGTTTTGCTTCAAAGAAAACAACATTCTGTGAGAAATGAAGTTTTATTATGCTTTGATTTTCTTGGGGGTGGGGGGAAGTTACAGATCTGCAAATAACAAAAGTAACATAAAACAAATACGGAAAAATCCATGCGCTGTTTCTGTTTAAATACAGAATCAGGAAGGTATTCTAGGAGATAGTTGGCTTTCATAAAAAACAGCTGCCAAAATAATCTCATTTAACCAACACACTTTGAGAGGTATGTTCATAAACTGAAATGCATGTATATTCTAAGTTAATATCTGTACCACTGATATTATTTGGCACTTCAATGTTATTTTCCCTCGAGACAGTGTTTCAAACTGCAGTGAACTATCTGCAGCTGACCCATGAATCACAACAGACACCTTGATTGCAGCTCACACCTCACATTTTCTCTCATCATGTCACCTAACATGATACGCCATTCACCAAACCCCACTTATACTTGGGAGTCATAAATTTGATAGTGAACTATTAGTACAAAAGCTGCTAGCTAGCTGTCATTTTTTTTTTAACTGGCTTTGTATCACAAAAAAGTAATGAACACACTTCCAAGAAACAGATATGCCCACCATTTTAGGAGTCTCTCAATCCAGAATAGAGTTTTTTCCTTGCAAGATTTGCTCTATTTCACAACACAACTCCCTGGGCTACATCAACCACACTCCTAAACTGCAACTTGAGGCAGAATAAACAGTCTGTGGGACCATAATGCACTTAAGATGGCTTTTCATTAAGTTTTGCAAAGGCCTGTGGCAGCTCACAGCAACTGTTGGTGGACAGTCATTTAGTGCATGAAGTTTGGGAATCAGTGGAGCAGGAGAGAAAATCAGGAAGAACAGCCCACCCGTACTTTCAGTGGCAGGTGTTGCTCAAGAAGGCTGTCCTACTACAGGGTGGGGGGTGTGCTCTCCCCTCCTGCCCCCCAACCTGACCTGTATTTCCCGTAACCTTGGTCAAGTGATAACCACCAGTGGCAGTCGTGATGTATGTGTCTGGTCGGGATGGCTGCATCCGGCTCAAAGTGGCCTCAGGGGACAGACAGATAATAATACCATAGCCAAGGGCTAATTTGAACAATGCACCCGCCTAACCACAGTGCTGGTCAATGTCTGACTCAAGCCAAATTTGGAAGAAACTAACACCTGTACTCAGTATGTAAATATGAGTCAATTATCTTACTCCATAAATAGTGGACAGCGCAGGGCCCATTGAGCTCTCCTGCACGGCACCATGCTGCACACCAGGATCTCACATTGAGTAGGGACACCTCTCAAGGTTACTCCTCAAGGTTGAGAGATTCCTTGCCGCAACAGATTCTCAGTGAGTGATTAAGAGCATGCTAAACTTTGAAATCTTAGCTAAGTTATGTAGAGGATTGATTGCGCATATATAATCCTTTAGACATAACCTGTTAACCAAGTCTGGAGGCAGCTGCACCTAAGCTCCCCTCTGAGAAGGAATTTAGAAAGCAAGAGGGTCCATTCTGAACCTCATGACTCAACGGAAGGGTCTCACCAACAGTTTTGTCTGACCCTGTCCTCTATGCAGTAAATATCAAGTGAACCTCAGCATCAAATCCTGTTATAAACCACAGTCGCATTTACTATCAAACACTGTTAAATTTCTGTTTTATATCAATAAACATATTGCTACTTCTCTCTTAGGAGCGAAGAGCATCACTCCGTTCGCGACACAGGGACACTAGGTAAGCTCAAAACTCTCCATGCACAAGTTCACAGGCTGGCAAGGGCTGACCATACCACACTGCCTGGTGTGCCTGACATTCAGCTGCATGCCTTGCCCTACAATAGTGCTATGTGATCTCTAGGGAGCAATCACCTCTGCCGGTGAGCCTCTCCTAGAGTCCTCTCCTTTCCCTCTCAGCACAAGATATCAATCCTATGCAGCTCACCAAGTCAGGAAGATTGGCAATCTTGAATTAGCACATACAGCCACAGTCTGTGCCAAATATCAGAGCCAAATACATTGGTTTGAACAGCTCCTACAAGTTTTCCTCACCTTTTCATTTTCTGTCCCTTTATACTCGTCATCCATCTAGCTAACCAACGTTTCCAACCAATGTGCCAGAAAACTCCACCAGCCCACGACAGAAATCCTCTAGCATCTAATTATGGATTATTCTTTAGAGTACGTCTGTAACATACAAACCCTAAATGAGCTCAGTGCCAGGACCTCTGACTACCCATGAAGCTATCCTTAGGCAAGGCCCCATGATAAATAAAGAATTCCAACTCACAACTTGCAAAAGCAGTCACACACAAAGCGTGGGTGAATGTCTGCAGCAGGCAGTTTCTACAAGCCCTCAAAACCTTTTGGAGCGTGGCTCCACTCCTCAATGCCACAGAGAGCAGCAGCAGACCACTCTGCCTGCTCCATCCAAGGAGACAGGGGCAGCAGCTAATTCCTTCTGACAGCTTCTTCCTGCCACTGCCAGAAGAGGCCCCTCCAGGAACTACACACTCAGCCCCATAGGCACTTTTGAATTTCACAACACATTGTCAGCACCTGTGTCCCAGCCAAATACTTGACTCTTCTTTTGCAGAACTTGACTCTTCTTTTGCAGAACTTCTTTAGATTAAACAGAGAGTGACAAGCATCTCTTTTGCATTGATACACATCTGTGCAAAAATCAAAATTTTCCATTTTTGTTAAAATGTTAAAACCTATGTGATGTTTTCAACAGCTAAAAACACTACTACAACAGTCATTAAAGTCACTCTCCCAGGAAATCAAAGCAATGACAGTAACTGATGGATCTCTATTCCTTACCCCCAGCTCTTCTCCCTAGCGCTGCTGGTATGACTTATCTGCCCCTCTTAACTATTATCATGTCTTGTTTTCTTTGGTCCTACTGCTTTCCAGTTTGCAAATAAATAAATAAGAAGATAGTGAAAGTCTGATGAAAGGAAGACGTAAGCTCTTCAACAATTAGTAATGCATAGTGCCAATAATGAGTCAAGAAAACCACAGGCTGAAGCATTCCAAAAGGATTACAAATATTCTTTCCTGAGGCTACATTTTACCATTGCTCCAACAGTTTTCCTGCTAATAAAATGAAACTAATAAAAGAATAATAAAGCCGCTAATAAAAGATTAATTTGTAACTTGTACTCATCTTGGTTTTATGACCTAAAGCTAGTTAAAGTACGCTTAGCTAACATAGATTTGGGTTAAGATTTTTATCTTAGTAGACTGTCCATCTCCAAGATAAAAAGGGAGTATAATGAATGCTTCCATTTGGATATCAAAAATCCTAACAATTAAAATAATGTAATTGTAGAACAGTAAGTTCCAGCTATACTAATGTTTTCATGACTCATTCTCCCTGGAGATTGCCCTTCCTGCTCACAAAGAAGCTGAAGTGTTTTTCACTATCTACCAGAAGCGGTTTTGTTTATTTTGGAAAGTAAATGCAATGTTCCAGAGATCAATAAACTAATTTCTGAAGTGAATTGTCATATCTGTTTATGGCTGATAATCATCATTTTCACAGGCACTGTGCCACAGATGTTTTCTACAGAATAACAAATACTGAAATTACATTCCTTTACTCTTCTGCCTATATAGCGCAGAACCAACCCTTGCAAGCAGCTTTAGAGCAATAAGTCACATGCTATCAGAAGTAATTACAATTTTGAGACACCACCATTCAGTATTTTAATTCCCATCTACTTCTTTTCCAATGCATCCTAAGTAAACAAAAACTGATAAAAGAAGAATATGGGCAGAGATCTGTTTCATTTACATTATAATCATTTACAAATATTAAAATGCAAATGACTGAATCTACATAACATCCGAACTTCAGCACTGCATAGGGAAAAGCTTATGATGTGCTTTGCCCACTTGTGTAAAGCACAATCTGTGGTACTAACTTTTCTGACAGAATATTATAGTGCTTCATCATCTTCAGTAAGGCAATACATGCATCTGCTTTTAAGCAAGAGACTATGACAATCATTCCATCATAAAATCTTTTGTTTGTCAATAATCATTTGAGCAAGCTCATGTTCAGTCCTAAATGGAATTTTCTTCCATTTCTGTAGAAACAGAAAGCAGAGAGCTGTGAGCAACTTTTATCTTCATGCAGCTTCCAAAGCGAGGAAAAAAGGTGTCAAACACACACATACCTACAGCCAAGTGCTGCTTCCTTCTCAGCATCACCACTGTAAGGATTTCCAAAGCATGTTTTAATTAGAAGCACCATTCTTTAGTTGACTTCTCTAGGTCAGGGATGAGAGGAGGAAACAGGCAAGCATACTAGAGGAGGAAATAGTGAACTTGCTCAAAAGGAGAAGAGGTTTGATGTGCATAGAAGAACCAAAAACAACACTCACAAAGACTTGAAACTTTCACTATTCTGGCTTTATGGAACCAGTTATCATGCAGATGTTAAAAATACCCAGTGAATAATCCATTTAGAAATCTAAAGGTATCTCCATGGCCATTCATTAATAAGGCAAGAAGAAACCTGATAAAACCAAAGATCTATGATAGCCATTCTTCTAGCTGTGGAGAAAAATTACACATTTGCCTCATAATGATGTGATGAAAGTGTTGACCCCAAACTTTCAGGCATTACTACAGGTGCTGTTTCACATTACAGTTGCCAGTGAAAAGGGCAGGTTTGGACTTGTTTCTCCATCATCTCTCCATGCTGGCTCTGAGGCCCGTTTGACCTCATGGAGAGCCACTCCAGGGAGTTAAACCAGAAGAGAAAACAGAGATGTAGACACACATACAGAATTTTCTGCTGATTTAGCTCCCCAAGCTGCCTTTCCAAAGGGCTGGATGATGGTTATAACAGGCACCAGGAGCACTGCTTGAGGGGAAAGGGAGCAGGACGGCCCCTCACAGAGGCATGCAGTCATCACATTGGCTCAGTTTTAAATATGAAGCCTCAGACTAAACCAGAGAAAGTTTAGGTTTTGGCCAAATCCATTTCAGCCATCGTCCATCCAGGAGGAAGAAGAGAACAAAGCTTTACCATCAGGGGCTGCTGGAAGCAGTCCAGTTTCCCCTACATCAGTGCTCATCCGATTCCTCAGTGAGCTGATCAGAGCGCTAAGTCCTTTTTAGTAGGATGCCATTTTTTCTGTTTCTGATGCCCAAGCTAACACAGAACTGGAAACACAAGAGAGCCCACACAAAGGGTGGCAGCAGAAGGAAGGGAACTGGACTGCCTTTTACAGCTGCAGGGAATCAGCAGCTGAGTTCAGCTGAAACATAAATCCACACCATCCAGTTTTCAGCAGCTCACTGTGCAGCTCCAAACCAGAAGCTGGAACAAGGGGGAGTCTACCTCCTTATTCTAGCACAGACCAGAGCTGAAAGTTACCATCTGAGCACAATTTAAGACAGAAGCTACTTCACAAGATAAAGGTTTCTGTTCCCTGCCACATTCCTGATACACACTGAGAAATACAAGGCTGTATGCCAGTCCAGCAATTCATCCACATGTTGGAATTAAGAGCTGGTATAAAACCCCATGTGTTTGGTTTTAGTAGTGCTTTTACAGCCACCATCACTAAACAGTCAAGAAAAAGAGATATGACATAGAAGAGCTAACAAGCTTGTGATAATTTATGGATATAAAATTATTCTTGGAAGTTACCACAAAAATTATGCATAAGCCTACTTCTTCGTGGAAGCATTTTATATCACTGAATTCCAATTTGACTAATGCTTTAATTAAAACTTGTACAATAATATTCACTTAGAATAGTCTAAAAAAATCAGCAATCCTATCTAGACATAGAAGACTTCTTCCAGTACAGTGTGATTTGGCACTCTGGGGAGATTGAGCAATCTGTAATTAAGCAAAATTAGACTTGTTTAGGAATACCAAGAACGTTAAGACTATCTTACAGCATGGGAATTATTTGCCAGAGAACATTACCCTTTTACTGCTTTTTTTATCATTAAGGTGTAAAATTTAATTAAAACAAATTGACAGACAGCTTGTGTTATATCTACTTGTTAGCTGTATAGCTCACCTTTGGACCGCTCATTAGGATGCAACTAAATTTAGTCATTAGTATACAACCATTTTTTTTATTTTTACTTTTTTTTTTTTTAATCACTGCTCTGCTTCATTTCCTCCACCACTCCAAGTCCCCAGCTGAAGCTTTAAAGACAGCAAGGACAGCAAGTCATACAGCAGCATTTTGAAGCAGGCAGTAGCTCTGAAAAAGAAAGGAAACCAGTGCTGATCTGGATCCAGTGCAGGAAGAAGGAATGCTCTCCTATGAATATTTCACAGAAATAGTGACACAGCTTCAGCTTTGGAAAACATTCTCCAAATTCTCATGTTTTCCTATGAATCTCCTTCCGATAATATCTGTTCAAGATTTCAAAAACGTGTTCTCTCTCCAATATGAAAGACCTGTAGCTAAGAGTTGCTTCACTGGTATTCTTGGGAACCTTCCCACTGCTTGCTTGGTTATCCCATTATTTTTCCCCACTTAACCTATATCCCGCTTGCATAAGATAAAACATATCACTCACTCCGTATTTTACACTTCCCATTCCACCCCCTTCTCAAGTGTATCACTCCTAAAAAATAGCTAGAAATTTCTGCCTCTCATTCTTCCTGTGAAAAAGGTGAGTTTAAGCTGTAGAAGAGGGTGGAGCAACCACTCAGGCTCCAGCTTTCCAGATGCAGAAACATGCCTGTTCCCAGCAGAGACAGAGCTTGGATTCTGCTCAAACTCCAGAAGCTTAAAACACACGAGTATCTATCTGCCTGTTCGTGACAGCACTGAGGCACACACAATTTGCGGTTATCACTTACGACAGCCCCCAAAGTATGGGGAAAGGGGGAAAGAGAGAGATCCAGCCCTGCTGCCATAAGAATAACAAATCGCATCATGACAGATCTATCAATGGTAGGGCTATTTTAACAAAATCCAAAAACAGAGATTTTTGTCCTCGATTATGCAAAAGGAAGTCAAACATGTACCCTTCTCTGTGTCATTACAGACCTTTGTATGTAATTCCAGTCCCTAACCCCAACACAAAAGAAACAGTAAGGTGGCTAAAATAGCAGCATGCTATTTTATGTAAATTTAAAGTATTTTAAACAGCATGTTTCCACCCCCATGCTAATAATTATAATATTATTAAAGTACCTTCAACTACAAGAAAGAAAGAAAAAAATTACAAAGAAATGCAGCAGTTCTTGCTTCCCTTACCTCCTACCAGGCAGCGGTTCTGAAGTAAGAAACTTTGAGGAAAAGAAAAGAATTTATGGAAATGCATTTTTTTCTAGTTTCTGGAATCTCTCTGAAGCATCACTCTCTTGTAACCAGTATCTGATCTCCAAAGTCTAATCATTGTAACATTAAAGCTTTTGATCACTTGCTTTTATAGAAAAAAGCAGAGAAAAGCTTTAAAACTTACTTGTAGATGAAATCCAAGTTAGCACTATATGCAATGCTAAAGTCAGGGAAAATCTGCCTCAGATAATATTCTAACCCTGAGAAGATAGGAGGGGAAAAAGAAAAAAAGTATATTGAAAAACAAGAGACAAATCTTGTCAAAAGAAAGGTTCCTAGAAACAGGTAAGCACGACATCGCTTCAGGTACAGTACACTTCTGAAGTAAGAAGCAAAGTCATCAGTGGTCCCATCTGAAGCACATAAATTCCCAACATTTTATTTTCTAGACTGTTAAGCTTAAAAATACAGAAGATATAAATTCCTATTTGCTCTGTGGCTTACAAAAGTGGACAATTAAGAGTGCTTCACTAACAAACGTACCAAATGGAAAGTGACCTAGTCTGATTTTAGATGTAGACTTGTCACACAGAACTAAGAAAAATATTTTAGTTTTCTTCAGCATTTCTATTCTATACTAAAAGGATCCAAGCTAATTAAAATGTATGACTGGCTGTACCAACCAAAATGCATCTATACTACAGCATCCTATGCCAAGTTTCTGTAACTCATCAGTCTTCTAAGAAAAAATGCAAGAACAATCTTGAAACAATCTTTCGCTTGGTCCTTCAGTTACGTATGCTCACCACCCTCAGTCAAGGAAATCCTTTTGTCTTGCACAATGAGCCTAGAAACCAGAAGAAAGCCACAGCAGTGGTATGTCAGTATGCAAGAGTACAAGAACAAGTCTAGAGAGATACTTCCCATTTTAAGCCCTTCCTGTTTCTAAAAGTTGCATATTAGGTCTTCTGTGACAGAAGCTATCTTTTTAATAGCCTCCCACCCACTTAACCAAGACCTTCTAACAATATTTTGCCTTTCAAATATTTTTCAAATCTATATACACTTTTGGCATCCAAAGCATCCCATAATAATCTCCAGTTTTCATTCATCTCCTTTTATTTTGAACCTGTTTTCAGCTCATTTTCTTTGAGGCTCCCGCATACCAATATTAACAGCTAGAAAATACTTCCTATTCAGCCACTGCAGAGCACTTATTAACACTATACTTCCCTGATTTGCCCCTTCCCTTCCCATCATCAGGAAAAGACTCCAGTGCAGCCAAGTTTCATTACATAGAGTCCATTCTGTACAGAAGAATAACAAAAGTGATGAAAAGTACTTTCCCCCACTCCAATGTTTCCATTTCAGAAATGGAAGGGGACTGATAAAAGTATTCAAGACAAGTATTTGACAGACTTAAAGCAGTCTAAGTATTTTCCCTTTTGTTCCCTGCTCCTTTCCTGGTAATACCTAAAATTCTATTTGCTTTTTTTGGACCACTACTAATTGCTGGACATTTTCACTGCTAAAACACCAAGATTTTTCTCTTGACATACTGATTAATTCAGAGCCTATCAAAATATGTAGATACCACTACTGCAGGAGCTCAACATGGAGAGGCAGTATGAAAAATTCTGAACATAAATATTACTAAGTGCAACAGTTTTTACTTAAGGAGGAAAAATGTTCCAAACTTCACTTACACAAAGATCAGCTTAAACTCAATTACTGCCGCTCTGGAATGAGATTTTGGTATTAAAAAGAGACACCTGTACAGAATTATTTATCAGGAGCAGGCAAAAGGAGAAAAACAAAGCCAGTTGAAGAAGTATTAGCAAACTAATAGAGAGTAGAAGTATAAGAATCAGTATGCCATTGCACAAGTCTCTGGTATCATATATACTGAACAACAGTTGTACTACCTCGTCACAGTACATTGTAAATGCTAAACATTTAAATGGGTTCAAGAAGTGACCAGAAAACTTATTGAGGAATAATTCATTGGTGGCAATTGAGTATAAAAAGTTACCATCTCTATCTAGCACAGGAAGCCCCTGAGCTGCAAATCAACAGCAACTGTGAGAGTATCCTGATCAAGTAGAGTTGCACCTTTCTGAATAGTACTGGGCCACAGCTATATAAAGATCGTATTTAATTGCCATGTGCAAGAATTGAAAAAGTACCGAAATACTGAAGTGACTTATTCTCCTTCAAAGGTGTTTTAATTATACCATAATTACTTCTTGAATTGAGTCCACATCACTCACAAAGAACAAAAATTTGGGTTTATTTTACTTCACACACTGCAATGAATGCCAGTCTCCTCAAAATACCATCCATCTTTTCAAAGTCCAACTTTCAAAGATAGCCAGGATCATGACTTTGCAGTTACCATAAGACTGATAGTCTCAACATCTTGAGGCAGGGAGGAATCCTTTCTGCTTGCAGTTATATGTATTTTTTTAATACAGCAAACAATTAGTCACAAGGAAAGCAATCTTTCATTCTTGTAAAGGTGTCAATAGAAGTGCTTAAAAGACTGAAGATAAGAGCAGAACTTTTTTTTTTTTGTGACTTAATAGTATTGACACCAAAAGCATACATAAAATAAATATAATAATAATTTATTTCTAATAGGGGTTTTTGTTTGTTTGTTTTTAATATCTCTCACTTTCAAAGTGCATTCTGATTTAAACAAATTCATGTCATCTCTACCTGGAGGCAGGGGATACCCTCAACCCATCATTCTGTAATTTTTGAAGTCCAAACGTTTTTTTTACCTGTCCAAAATATTTATCTGTCTGAGACAAGAATTCTGACATCACTTCCAAAGAGAAATAAATAAAACTTCATATGATGACCTCTTTCAGATTTGGTAAAGAAGTTGAAGACTAACCACTGCTAGTATCTCCCTGAAGCTTCTATAATAAAGGCCATTAAATCTCACAAAATTAAATAAAACTAATATCAATTAACACTTTTAAATACTAATTAAGACACCACACAGGTATTTAGTAATAAACTGTTGATCCAGCCACCCAGTTAACCATGTATTGACAGCATCCACAATGCACCTCATTNTATTGACAGCATCCACAATGCACTTCATTAATTTCTTATAAATAGGACAATGTTTATTTATTAAGATTGCCCAATTGACTTAAGCCTGCTCCAGCTAGTGCCGAATGACAACTTGCTGCTTTTATTCATAAACCTCTAAACGTCAACCCACTAACCACAGCAGCCAGTCTGTCATCCAGGTCATGCTGTTCTTCACCTACACCACTTATAACATAATAGTTACTTCTCCCTCTTAATTATTTACCTTAGAATTACCTTCCTTGTGATGTTT
>VYZV01034457.1:18873-33043 GCA_013401275.1 Pandion haliaetus | reverse complement strand
AGAAGCCTGACAGAGAAATGAACAGTAATTCAAATTAGCTGTTTTCACAAAAATCCAGCAGTAATCCTTTAAATTACACTTAAGAGTATTCTGACAACAGAAGGATAATTTAAAGTAGGTATTGAACAGAAGTACTTGATGATATCATCTCATTGCTAACAAGATGGGATATGGTCCACACCATATGGAATGAAAGGAAACATTATTGAGAGAGAACAATAAATATATAAGAATTCTGATACTGAGACAGGGTCCACAGGGAGAAAACGATCACCTCCCTGAGGCTCCGAAGTATATATTAACTGACAGTGTATACAATATAGTCGCAAGAATAATATGCTGACAGTCCACTCCATTTTAAAGCAAGGGTAACTCCAAACTTAAGTCAAGTAATTGGATTTGCAAGTTGCCCCGAGATTACACTTGAAATGTTTAATTCACCTGATGAAGGCACTGGATCTGTATTACTCCAAGACTCTACTGGAGAAGATTCTGTTCTGTTAAATGATTTTGACTCAATAGCAGACTCAGGTTTTGTACTAGCAATTTCTTTCTTTTTCTTATCTTCTTGCATAACTGATTTTGACTCTTGCTGCAGCTGTGAACCAAACATTAATAAAAAATGCACATGGGTATATGCTTAATACATTATTGCAAAATAAACCTTTCAAGTCCGAAAGTTTATCTTTTATGAAATTATTTTCAGGTATGACATCATACAATGATATTCAACTAGTAGTGTTAAAGTCAGCTGCACTCAAGGGACACAGCTGGAAAAAATAAAATGCATGAAAGAACCCCACAGCTCAGATACAGTAACTTCAAATTCAAATGTAAGAAAATTTACTTTGTCATAAGTATAGACTTAAGTCTGATACTGTGCTGTTACGTGAGACCCTCAGAGTACTTCACAAGTCACTGTTAATTTTCAGATGAGGAACCGACAGTCTTACCCAAGACTGTAATAGCATTTCATTTTTACAGAACACTTACTACCCTTAGTTAACAGAAGATGGAAAGATAAATCACGGTAGCACCCTAGTAATGAAAAATAATACATGGTTTTGGGAACAGGCTTCACTCAGAGAAAAAAAAATAAAGTTAATAGAAACTGTCTTTACCACATCAGTTCTTGTTTTGCTATCAGTTTAATGATATTTATCTGAACCTCATTTTCAAAACTCAGAATTCCATTTGTGCTCCTCACTGGAAATAAAAGATGAGGACTGCATACAAATGAACACCATAAATTCAAAGCAAAATACTTCTAAATGTTAATATAACTAAGAAACTTTAATTTTCTTTTGAAAAGAGAAAAAAAAAAAAAAACCAAAAACAATCGCTCTGCAAAGCTGAAATTTATCTCAGGGAAGTACTACTTTTGTCAAGGGTTTATAAATTTCCACTGGAGAAAAACCCTTTCAGGTTGCAGAAGAGACAGGTTTAACTCTGGGAGGTACTAACCCAAATTTCATATGTAATTTACAGGATGTTAATATTCCTCTCTACTTAGGGCTGGTAAGGCCTCAGCTGGTTTACTATGTCCTATTTTGACCACTTAAACAAACAACACAAGCCACACACAAAAACCCCTAAAAACAGAGCAAGGAGAGAGAGAAACTACAGAAAGCTCAGAGGAGAACAAGAATTATGTAGGAGTTGGAAAGCCTGCTCTATAAAAGATTGTACTAGGGAGAAGATAACATCAAAAACCATGATAAATTCTCTGTATGTAATAGGTCAGTATATTCACTATGGCTGCAATGAGGACAGGACAAGGGGGAAAAAAAAAAAAAATCAGACATGGACAATCTGTACCACAGGGTAATTAAAACACTACCTTGAAGGGTAGTGGAATTTCCTTCAGTGATCTGTTTAAGAATAAGCTAGTCATACCCACTGTAATTCTGTGTGTCTTTATCTTAAATACAGTGGTCTGCTTAGGACCCAAGCTCGAATCAGAATGGCTTATTTTTGTCAAGATCAAAAATGAGCTATAAGAGAAACCCAGTCTTCTCTCGTGCATCTTGCATGTATTGTGGGACTACACAGGGGATCTCAGTATCTAGTGGCCTGAAAGGCGTAACAAAGAAGACATCAATTAAACACTGAAGTTACAAAAATATGAGGTTTCTGTGCCTCGCTGAACGCAATTAGTAATCTTACACAGTATCAGCAGAATAGTACTTGACCTTCTAATTTACTTTTTTTCTCCCTTTGAATTTGAGTTGCAGTCATGACTTCAGAAAGCCTACCTTGGTGCCATCTTCCTTTTTTGCCCATAGTGATCGTACAGCTTCATAGATCTGATGGCTTGCAGAAAATAACTTTTTCCCTGTTACCTGTTTTTTTAGAAAAAACGTAATTTAACAACAGCTTTAAAAATACTAAGATACACAGACTATTCAAATGAAATGCACCTTATTTGTACAAGAACATGCTTGACCCCATAGTAAGACATTTTAATCACCTACTTTTCAAGATCTAGTGCATATTTCTCTTACATCAAACAAATCCTCAATAATGTTTAAATCGGTATTAGAAATCCACAGGTAGCGTTCACATGCTACATGCACCTACTCAAAATGAAATCCAAACCTCATCAGGAAACAGTGTTTTGGCAATGTTAGCACAATAGACTGGAGCAGCAGTTTTAAAGGATCCAAACTTGTCTCTCTATGTTGGAAATGATCAAAGACAGCAACACAAAAGGAAAAAGCCTCAAAAGATGACCTGGCCCATGTTAGTGAGCAGTGCTTTGCATTGCAAATGGCCAAATCCTTCAGTCTATTTTCAAAAAGTAAATTTATAATACTGCTGCAACTATGGAGTACCTTTACAAATGCTCTGTAAAAACAGAATACTTTAAGGCTGCAACTACAAAAAAACTGTGCAAAAGGTGATACAGAATGTAAGTAGACAGGAAACAAGCATTTAGCTTCCCGAGATAGGCCATAACGTACAGTGTAGCATTCCTATTCATTTCTCCATCTTCCAACCCTGACATTTAATCCTTATGACAATAAGCCAAGAAATGCCACTGCCCACTGTTTCTTGAGAAACCACAATCCTCACTGATTTGCATATAAGAAAAACACAACATATCAGTTTAGCAACATAAGATTGCCCAAAGATTTTAACTGCAGTATAGGTCTTTGCGATACCTTCCTAAGTACTCTGGAAGTATAAAAATACCGAACAAAACCACCTCACTAAAATTACTAACAATAACAACTGATTCATCATGATGGAAAGTTAGAGCTTAAACACTATTTTTTTTCAATCAGATTTCAGGATAATGTCCCACAAATCTTTCTGTCAAAACTTAAACCTGATCATTTAACTAAAAGACTGGTAAGTCCTAGAACCAAAGACAAGTAACTAAACTAATTTTTCTATCTCATCAGACTAACACAGAAGGGCAGTTTTCAAACTACAAATACAAAGTTCATCGGGGAACTACAAAGAATTCTTATGAAGCAGTATGTGCTTTTCTAAACAGGGAAACACTGGAACACTATAGAGAAGGAAGAGATACTGTCATAGCTTAACCCCAGCCAGCAACTAAGCACCACGCAGCTGCTCACTCGCTTCCCCCCCAACTGGTGGGATGGGGGACAGAATCAGAAAAAAAGTAGAACTCGTGGGTTGAGATAAGAAAAGTTGAATAGAACAGAAAAAACTAATAATGATAACACTAATAAAATGACAACAATAGTAATAATAAAAGGATTGGAATATACAAGTGATGCACAATGCAGTTGCTCACCACTCGCCAACCGATGCCCAGTTAAGTCCCCGAGCGGAGATCCCCCCAGTCCCACTCCCCCCAGTTTATATACTGGGCATGACGTCAAACAGTATGGAATACCCCGTTGGCCACTTTGGGTCAGCTGCCCTGGCTGTGTCCCCTCGCGATTTCTCGTGCCCCTCCGGCCTTCCTGCTGGCTGGGCAGGGGAAGCTGAAAAGTCCTTGACTTGGTCTAAACGCCACTTAGCAACAACTGAAAACATCAGGGTGTTATCAACATTTTTCTCATACCGAACCCAAAACACAGCACTGTACCAGCTACTAGGAAGACAATTAGCTCTATCCCAGCTGAAACCAGAACAGATATATAGACTTCATATCCTGCTTTTCAATTCACTTTTTGTGTAGAAGAGTACTGTGTGTAAACAGTTCTTGCATGCAAAATATTAAGTATAGCTCTGCTTTTCTACAAAAACAGCTAAGACATATTCCAATCAGGCAGACAACTGCAAGATGGCGGTAATGCAAAAAAAAGGAATTCTAACAAGAGATGCAATTGTACAGTATCGCAAATTGCACATCTATTAAGTTCAGCAAGGCTTTTTTTTTTATTTACTTTTATTTTAGCAAAAATCTTCATTTATTTGAGAAATGAGGATTAAAAATTGAGGCTATACAACTACATTTTTAAATTCAGCTTATTCATTTTTCATAGTCATGCAATTAACACCTGTGATGCATTATATGTTTTAATGAAGATGCATGTGAATTCTGATTCCCACTCCCATGACGCTTAATGCAAGTGAAATGGGAATGCTATGACTAAATTCACTGTTAATTCTATATTAATATACAAATAAACTTACCTTAGCAATTACCACTGACTGAGCTGGGTAACAGACAGAAATTCCTAAAGCAGTAAGTCCCAATGGATAAGCAATTTTCTTAAATCTAGAATCTGTATAAAGCCAAATATTTCAAATAATTAGACACTAATGAAATGCAAAGCTAAGCAGTTGTATCAATTAAAAGCAACTGTTTAACACCTAGCCATTGTTTACATCAAACTTAGCCCCATAACGGCTGGAGGAAAAAATACAGGGTATGATTATAGTTTAGTGCAGTCATGTTTGCAGGAGAAACTGATATCCTGAACATTGGTTTCCTGAATGAGAAATAATCCCACATTAGATTTTCCAATACTGTGAAAAATGAGAAGAACGTCTGTGTGACTTAGGAGCTGCTGTGGTTCTTTACTAGCTCCATGCACGCTCTCTAGAGGACAGACACTGCAGAATTTGGAGCAGCCAGGAGCCAGGAAACTGCAGCTTCTGCTCAAACGCGAGAACAGCTGGGCCAGGCTCAGGTTCCTGTTTGTTGACAAGGAGTCCTGATGACAGATTATCAAGCCCAAATCTTTTTTTTTTTTTTTTTTTTTTTTTAAATCTGTCCACCAAAAAGGAACAGGGATATGAGAATGCTTTTACTATAAATCTGCCAATATTTTGATTAACCCATTTGCTTTGTGAAATATTCAGATAGACACACACTGAGGTGTTACAGATTAACATTTTCTGTACAATATTTTCTGGCAGGTGAAGTATTATCCCTCTAATGTTTATGTGGAAAGGAGAGGCAGCTGTACCTATAAAATTACCGTTTTGGCTTCAAAGCTGCCAAAACCATGCCTTCCAGTGTGTATTCTTTTGTACCTGTTAGCCAAATGCCAACATTCTTTAGCTTCTTTCCTCTAAATTCCCTTAGTTGTTGCTATATTCAGTAACCTTACTTCTTAATTTGTCACCAGTTTCCTCCCATACGCACATGGTTTTTGAAAAGCAATAATGGACAAACTCAAAACAAGCGTCCTTTGAATTTCTGTTGATTCCACCATTAAAAATGACTATATAATCCTGCTCTGCCTATTAGGTCTTAGCCAGCTTCTAAAAGAAATATTTAATAATATCCCTTCAATTTATCAGTATGGATTAATTTTTTTTTAATACTAGTTACACAGGTTTTTGCCTATGTCCAGAAAAATCTTTTGACCATTAAAATTACTACATGCTGCATATTCAACACATCAATAATAATGAAAATAAAGAAAAAACCCCTACCTTTTCTTGCCAGCACTATGCCAGCTAAACCCGATACTGTAATTACACCAACTTTGGGAAGAAATTCTGGTGGTGGATTCTTCAGGTAAACATAAGCATCTTCGAATTTAAAAAAAAAAAAAAAAAAAAAAAAGAGGAAGAAAAAAACAATTGCAATTCAGTATTAATCCTTTTATTTTATTTCCCACTTAAGAAATAAAGATGGAAGTAAAATAATGAATGAATATCCAAAACTCAAAACAGTCCAAGACTGGATTGTTTTGTTAATGAATGAAGATTCCTTATTTTCCAGGTGCACACTCTGCAGCCTGTGTTAGACAGAACGAGAATCACAGTCCTCAAAACACAACAGCAAAGTCAACAATTTTTCTCCTTAGGTACTTTTTTATGTTTTGTAAAATATTAGTCCTTAACTAAGGAAAAGGGAAGCATAGTTTTAAGTTTTGATTTTACTGTGAGTTAATATAGATTAAATGAGACAATGCATATTTTGCTATCTCCCAACATACTATTTTTAAGGAAAATAACTTCTATATATAGTTTCTGATACTGAACTTGAAGGCAAATACTGCTTGTAACTTGTGCTAGAATTAAGAAGACATTTTTATAATTAAGACAGGTTGTGGAATTTCCATCCCTGGAGATGTTCAAGACCTGACTGGAGAGAGACCTAAGCAACCTGCCTTGGACCTGCTTTAAGCAGGTGACTGGACTAGACGATCTGTGGATCTATAGAGATTCCAACTTCAATGATCCTGTGATACTATGATTTTAAGAGCAAAGCTAAAATCAAAGGAACGAGAAACTATTTAATTGGTCATTTCTCTCACTTGTGAACAGAAATGAAACTCCATAGTGAATTAACAGTGGTCCCAGGTTTCCCCCCCCCCNNGTTTCCCCCCCCCCCCCCTTCCAGAAACTATTCCAGTGCACTCCCCTTCTACGCTTTCCCCCCTCTAACTAGAATTTGCTGTTTCAACCATCTTCCTACACTGCAAGGAGAAACAACAGAAAATGCTTGATTCAGAAACACGTAACTTGCCTACCTTTTCCAAATTGAATTGAATCCATTATTCCATTTTTAACAAAGACAAAAGCATCCTACAAAAACAAAACAAAACAAAAAATCCCCAACAAAATAAATCTTGTATCTTTGCAACAGTAGATGTTTTCAGTACAAAACTACTCCGTTGATACATATGTCTCAGCACAATCAGATAAAGAAGTATTATGTAACTTTAAAAAACACAAACCAGATCAGTAAACTTCTACAGAGGCTGCGTTGAGATCTATCCCCTTTTTGACTACTATATTTATGTTTTTAAAAATTCCATCCATATTTAATTAAAAAAAAAAAAAAAACTCTTTAATATAGTAAGATCACTTTCAGAATTGACAACTCAGGAACAAAACTGCAGGGTAGCAAAACATCTGGACACCAACCGTGCAACAGAAGAAAATTCAACTATAAAATACTATCTCCTCTTCCCTAGAGAGACTTACCCAGTAAAACTGACTTTGTCTTTTAATTTGTAAAAATGGTGCTCAGTTTCGCTAAAGATAAGCAATACTCATTTGGCCTAAGATGTATGCTCAACTAGTTTGCTTTACTCCCCTCAAATTGGGCAATTTATTCAATTACAAGTTTCTGTTTATCCACAAAAAAAACTTCTACTAGCCTATTATTGGTATCATTGTCCTCAGATCGCTAAGCAACTAGAGTAAATATAAATTCTTTAGGAGATTACTGAAAAAGAATGTAATCTTGAGTTATTTCACTGAAATCATTTGTTTGCAGTAACACAGAATTTATACCACCAGAGGTCACTGCTACTCAGCCTCTGAAACACTCACTTGATTAAAGGCACGGAAAAGTTTTGATACAGATTCGTAACTAAATTGTTTCAGTTACGCAGTCACTGACAAAATTTTCACAGACCAATGAAATCAAAATTTTCAGAAAATACAGGAAGATATTTTGATTTCCTTGCCTTTTTCAAATAATAGGGTCTATTTCATTTGTAAGAGAAAAGTACAAGCATAAAATGTCTCACACTAACAACGACCAGAGTAAAAAGTTGTCATTTACCAGCAGTTAAGAGATTGGTGGCAGGCACCGTGTTTTCTTCTATGCCTAGAATATTCAGTAACAAGAGTTGCGAGGTATTTTTGACGTCTAGTTAGTAACAGCCCGCTTTAACAGTTGTATTGGATGCACTCAGTTTGTCTCTCCTGAAGTACCTACATGAGGTCTTTTAACCCACCCTCTGGAAGCAGCTCGCTCTCTCCATGAACAGTACCTGGAATTTCAGACTCCTAAATGCTATCAAGTTCTGCTAGCAAGAATTTACCTACATAACTCTTGCTGTAGAAGTTAACCGAGAGATATTTCTGAACCTGACACTGTGGGTTGGCCTAGATCCAGCGTAGCGTTGACCGAAATGGACCTCTTTGATCTCACTGCCTTTTGATTTGGAAAACAGGGAGAACGCACAGGTTCCCCATCACAAGCACACCAAAGAAAAGTGAGAGAAGGGTTCATTTTTGCATCTCAAAATTATAGGTGTATGCTAATACAAGGAACTGCAAAAAAACAACTCCAGGGTGAAGTATGCTGGTTTTAAAATCTTTTTGTCTACTGCTGTCAGGAATTGTAGGAAACTTTGGATGTAGGTATTTCTTACCTTGCACCATCCAATGTAGCGGCCAGTTGTCTGTCTTACTGAAGAAAATTGCTTCTGCAAGTGACCAGGCTGTTCTTCAATGTACTTCGATTTCAGAGGTGGTGGACAGTAAATTGGAAGCTGGAAAGAAAAGCGTAACTGTACTGTAGGGAGATAGGTTTGTATACTGATTAGTATTTACACCAAATGGTGTTTTTCAAGATTGCAAATCCTTAGAGTTCCCATTACAGCAAATAAAACCTCTGTACCGAATTACGCTCTTTTATATTAACAAAGTTACTTTACACAAGTGTGACTACAGGTTAATTGTTTAGAAATGAAAACTGAAAGTATTGTATAGGTTCTAAGAAGTAGAATTACTGAGTATGGTAAAGTATCTTGCATTCAGAAAAAGCATGAGTAAGAACAGTTGAAGATGCACAAATGTATTACCAGAAACTGTACAATAGAAAAAGACTATTATGATCAGTGAAGTACTATTACCTTTTCTGCCTTTGGTCTGGAAAGAACATAATAATGAAAATGAGATAAAACTTTACTAACTATTGTAACACTTTGTGTTTTATTTGTGCTATAGTGGTCAGTTATTTAGGAGGTAATTTTTATTATCACATATTACTTAGCTACGTATTTTATTTACTGGGTAATATAATTCCATGGAAAGAGATGGTATTCTGCAGATTCTTCTAGTATTATTTTAAAGACTGACAAACAGTAAGATTCTTACCTGATTTGGCTTCACCAGCTGACTTTTTGACTCCTTTTCTGTTGCTGCATATACAGTAATACATGCAAAAGGCAGACCAGAAGAAACAGCTGCCAGCTTTGCCACCTGGGCCAGACGGATGAAAAAAGGGAGTCTTAATGCAGAAATAAAAAATTGACTCCAATAAAATCTAGATTTTACTACTGTGTTGTGCTTGATCAAATATGGGATTAAACACGCCACTTTTAAAACCTTTTTAAAATAGTCTACTTTTCAGAAACTTCTGTCTTAGACAAAGATTTTCTCAAATTACAATGGTAAAGAAAAAGCTAGAGATCACTGACAACAACAGTTATGTCTAAAATATCAGGAAGAATTTTGGTCCAAAGACACGTTGATGCTTCCATCACCGCTTAAGTTGATTAAGTTCTAATCTATTCGACATACAGGTTGTCCAAGTCAATGAATGACTCTCTTTTTTCAGCAAAAAGCATTACTAACATGACATCAGACAAAACATCATCTCCTGTCCAATTCAGAGAATGGTTCAACCACTGTCTGTTTGGAATAACTGCGTGTCAACAATAAATGAAAATACATAGCAATAACTGGAATTAAGAATCACCTGCTTAACCTTTCCAATCACGTATGTTACAATGTAAATTACAGGAATACAGGTTTAGTCATGATAGCTTGATGTCTATTTAGAGTATTAGTTTGGAAAAATCCCATCACATATGACACAAAGTTTAAACTCAAATACGTGAACATTTTTTAAATTACTGCTTTAAGATTGCAATCAGAAGTGGCATTGAGCATGCCAGCATGTCATATTGCCATGGTTTGACCCCAGCCAGCAACTAAGCACCACGCAGCCGCTCACTCACTTCAGGAAAAAAAAGTAAAACTCATGGGTTGAGATAAGAAAAGTTTAATAGAACAGAAAAGAAGAAACTAATAATGATAATGATAACACTAATAAAATGACAACAATAGTAATAACAAAAGGATTGGAATATACAAGTGATGCACAATGCAGTTGCTCACCACTCGCCGACCGATGCCCAGTTAAGTCCCCGAGCGGAGATCTCCCCAGCCCCACTCCCCCCAGTTTATATACTGGGCATGACGTCAAACAGTATGGAATACCCCGTTGGCCACTTTGGGTCAGCTGCCCTGGCTGTGTCCCCTCGCGATTTCTCGTGCCCCTCCGGCCTTCCTGCTGGCTGGGCAGGGGAAGCTGAAAAGTCCTTGACTTGGTCTAAACGCCACTTAGCAACAACTGAAAACATCAGGGTGTTATCAACATTTTTCTCATACCGAACCCAAAACACAGCACTGTACCAGCTACTAGGAAGACAATTAGCTCTATCCCAGCTGAAACCAGAACAGATATATTAAAAAAACTTGCTACAACATGTTAAAGCATCTGCAAATTTGGTAGATTATGGTTTCTTCTATATCAATAAAGACTTCTCTGTTATGTTCTTCACCTGAAGCATTTTTGAAACTTCAAAAATAAGTATGAAAAATGTTCCCGGGATCTGCATAGATGATGGTGGTAGAGCGCCAGAAAAATAGAAAAGCAGGGAAAAAACTTGATTTTGGGAAATACCTGAAATCCCTACTGTAAAACTCCACTATATCCTCAATGTTATCTCAGCTTTCAATTGGAAATACCCTGTCAAAAGAGCAGGATTTGCTCCATAGAATTTAGTTAAAATAGTGAAAACACTATAAACGTGAAGAAACACAAAAGCACCACTCTGAATTAGCTCAGGTTCATCAGACATCAATCACATGCAGATTAAACTACTCAAGACAGCAAAACACCATCACTTCTAAACTGTGCGATCACCACAGCAAAACTTTCAGATCACACAACCACAATGAACCCGAAGCCATAGGAGAAAAAGGAGGACACTGCTATGATGAGGACCCTTATGAAAGAAGGGGCAAGCAGACAATGCCAGAGCTGAAAGCTGTAGGATAAAGCTAAAAACGATTCTTCGGTTGCATTTTTTTACATGGGGGGCTAAGGGGAGGAAGGGTTACTTAAGGTTTCTCTACAGTAACGATCTTTATTAATACATGGTATTCCCGCTCTTAACATACAGCCAACATGCCCCTTCCCTCTCCTTGGAGCATAAAACCTTCTTGTCAGCGTAGTTATGGCACCACCCTAAAAGTCTGCTAGCGGCTACTGTTTATTTCGTGCTTTTCTTCAACAGAGAAACGGTAGGAAAATGTGTCGGACTGAGCTCATTTTGCTTGGAGAAACAGAACCCCACCTCTTTTTCTCTTCAGGCCAGGTTGACGTTATGACATTTTTGTAACACAGCTGTGTCAGCTGGAAGCATCAACTAACCCCGCGACTCCAGCACAGCTAGGCTAGCAAACCTCAGCCGGCAAAGCCGTCGCTGTGAACGCAACCATGCTGACCAGCATGTACTATTCTCTTCATTTACAACGGTGACACCCCGAACTACTTTACCTTTGCAGATGAAGTATAACAGGCCCGGGGGGCACTGATACAGAACTGCTAGACATGGCCACTAGACGAAAGCTGGGGATACGACTCCGAGGAACTTGCTGCATCGGGAGAGCCAGCCAGGGGAGATGAGGACAGCACGAAAGCAGAGACTGAGCGAGCTCCTCTTCCCACAGAGGCTGACAGGCAGGGCAGTCACTCAAAGGCAAGAACTTGGGGTAGCTGCCACCCATTTCCTTGCCTGGGGAGGGAGGGTTTACACACAGAGGGAGAGATACCAAAAATCGTGTTACTAAAGAACTGCGTTTTTCCCATGCTGACTTAGCTATGCTGGCAAGCGTGGACACGGTCAGAAGGAAGATGGGGGTGATACCACTTCCAGAAATCCAGAGAGAAAAGTCCTACATATGTGAAAATACAGCCATGCGGATCTCACGTATGTTGACCAGCACTGTGAAAAAGTTCAGTCAGTCACATGTTGACAAAAGGTTTAACATGTAATGCTATTTAACGTTAAACATCAATGATCTAACACACTCAGTACGGCTTAGGTTACAACTGCTATGCTGAGGAGTTCTTGCCATTTTTCCTTTCAGTGCCTAACTTGACCACCTCAGCAGAAGAAGTCACCAGGAGGCCCCGTTGTCTCAGCTGTGCCCAGCACAGGAGAGCAGCTCTCCTAGCACTGAACAGCCCCAGGACACAGAAAATAGGAGAGAGAGGATGGCACTAATCAAAATATGAACCAATTAACACAGTAGCTGTCTTTCTGATAATGTTGCTTAGAGCAAAGTGCCGCAGTCTGAGCTACAGAAGATCATCTATAAAGGGACATCCGTCCTCAAAAGAAGTCTGTATTTTTGAAGAATTATTAAAGAAAACCATTTAATACATATTGTAATTCAGATCGCTTATTTCAGTACAAGATGCTACCAAGACAACATACCAATTTTCAGTACATACTAGAAGGGAAATAAAATTTAAAAGTGAGAAGTGAGAAAGCATGAAAAAAGTTATACTGTTCACTTAACAAATTTGATTAATTTGTTTTTTTAAAAGTCACAACGGAGTTTATTGTGCTAAACGTAAAAAAGAAAGCTATACCAGGAACGATGAAAGTAGTCCAATTCCTGACTGACGGTAATTGCTATACTTTTGGATGCCTGAAGACAAGTGCATAAATATTTAAAAAATCCAAGTGAACAGCTGTACTATCTAACATTTATACTGGCACAATTATTCCAGGAAGGTTTCACTCTTTTCTACTAAAATCACAAAGAACTGAGGTGAAAGAAAGCAACGTCACCTTGACTACATAAAAGAGGCTTCACTATATTGAGTTGTCTATCCTCTACCTTTCTCTAATGATTAGGTATATTAAAAACACCACAATTAGACAAGTTGTTTCTTATTATTAAAATTGTTTTACTAAAATTACTTCAAAGGATATTATGTATTAAACAAGGAAAATCATCTACTGTTTAGTTAAAGAAATTAAAAGATATTTTACCTATGAAGTCTTCTAAAAGAAGTTACTGAGAACTAAGAAATGGCAGGATCATGTAGTTATATCAAAGACTAGGAAAGAAGTACAGAGAAGAACATCTGCAACAAGCTCGAGCTGTAAAAAATGCCAGAACTACATGGTCAGCCAGTAGAATGACTCCAGGACTTCAGTCAGTAATTGATTCAAACCAAAAAATGGTCCCTTCAATGAATTCAGGAAATATTATACTTTTTTTTTTTTTTAATTGAAATAGTTCAACGCCTGCTCTGCATTTTGCTACTAGTTCTGCTTTTATCTGAATCAATGCTCTGGCCTAAGCCCTATGAAACTAACAAAAGAAAATCACTCAATCCCTAATGACAACAGATGTAAATACCAGCAGCCAAAAAGCCATGAGCCCAGATGACATCTTCTGGAGACAAATTCAATACGAACATACATCTAAACATCACCAGAATTACAGATACTAGAAATTACCAGCCTTAATGCTCTGGATGGGGAGGGGAGGTCAATGGTAGGAGATTTCCAGTAATACCAGTGCCATGCTACTGACACTGCTATCACGCTGCAACACGTACCATCCGTAGGTTGGTTTTTTTCACAGGCATAAAAAGTACACTGGTTAGTTCAAGGCACCAAATAGTGCAGACTAACAGACAGGGCATTATTTCTGATGGGAAGACTGAATAGCAATTATTTGCTAAAGAAATTTATTATATGCTCTCCAGCAAAAAATTGCTACTTCTATGCCTTTTATTAGTAGAGCCAGAGTAAAACTAATCAAAATGTAAAACTGTCAAATGTACCCAGGTAATTCTGGCTTTAAGCCTTTGCATTTCAAACAATCTACTTCAAAGTGTTAGAATCTTACCAAAGATCAAAAATACAGATTCTATTAAAAAAAAAAAAAAAAA